>JAEKDQ010000085.1:0-25338 GCA_026937815.1 Etheostoma perlongum | reverse complement strand
GAAGTCATGATGGCCCGTGCTCACAGAAGAGGTTACTCGCGTGTTGTGTCACATGTGTATTTATGGGCACGATGAATTCCAAACTACCAGTGTATTTTCTTTTTAAACTTTTCAAACTTTGTTGTACACAATCACGTAAATACATACACAGGCAGGATATAACATCAGACTTGATGTCTTTCCTACATGCACAGCATAGCCAAGGAGTATCACCAGCAGTCGGATGTTCAGCCTTGATTGTGTAGCCAGCTGAGATCTTGTATTTACCAAGTATAACAGGACTCCTCCAAAGAGGCTTGTGCCTCTACAACCAACTTGGTCCTGTCTCACATGAGTCATGCCCACTATGAAGGAAATTACTGAACAGATGCTAGAGCTGATGAAGACCCACAATATGTTCACTGTCAGGTCTGCAACCTTGCTACTGAAGATAGCCAAGAAGGATTATTATAGGACATACAAAATGCTTTCTGGACTGGAAGGCATTGAACTTCTGCATAAGTGTGTGGGTTTTTTTTAAATATAACGTGGGCTATAAGACTTTTGTCAGCAAGAGAACGGTTTTTGGGAAGTGTGTGTGTGTGTGTGTGTGTGTGTGTGTGTGTGTGTGTGTGTGTGTGTGTGTGTGTGTGTGTGTGTGTGTGTGTGTGTGTGTGTGTGTGTGTGTGTGTGTGTGCTGCAAAATTGTAGTGAAATATCTAAGCACATCCCTGAAATGAAGGCGACAGATGTGGTCATTGTCATGATTTGGTTTATTTTATTTATTTGTTAAGAATTCATGTTTCATTGTTGTACATGCCCTGGGATACATCGTGTCTGTGTCCAGATTCCAGGGCTCCACTGTTGCCACTTCAGCTGTCACTGTTCAGACTTAGTAGGGTTTAGGTCTTTGGCTCCGGATGCCATGCTGTTATCTCACGTTTGTCTTCAACACAGAACAAGGAGCCGTGAACAGTCACACAAAGTCACATGTGTCACATATACAGCGATTATGAAAGAATTAACACGGAATCGCTGACGCTCAAGGCTCGTATGATGTGAGGGCCAAGTGGCTCTGTAGTCTGCCTTAGACCCGAAAGTAGGTGAAGGAGGTTTTTCACTCTTCGCTTGGCCTCGCCTCGCTTGATGCTGGCGAGGATGCGTGGTCCGCTTGTTGGGCATCTGCATATCGCACGCTTCTTTGGGGATAGTCGTATAGGCTTTTCACTGTTGGGTCTACATAGCAACACAATAACGCCAATAGGTCCCCGATGTGGTGATGGTGTGAAAACTCAACAAAAAGGGGTCTGGCGAGGCGACTTTCTTGAGGTCCTATTAAATCGCATCCGCCTCGGGTGACACATTTCACATGGACACGACCCAGGTTTTTCTTATCGTGATCTGTCAGAGTCCTGTTGTTCAGATGCAGACAGTCGTACCACGCCGACATCGTTTCTGAATTTCTGTCTTGGTTGAGCAGGGCCCTGATCCTGTTGTTGACACGGGTGAACTCACACGTCGGTGAACGTTAAATACGGGACTGTTACAGGTTCTGTAGTGCCCTGTTACACGCTCTCTTGATCCCATCCATGGTCCTCATGTGGCCCCGGTGTTCCTCGTCTAGACACAGCTAGATAAAGCTGGATACCGAATTGTATGGCTCGTAGTAGCTTCTGTCGTCTCGACCGGAGGCTGTGTTGTCCAGAAAAACTCTCTGACCGTCACCCTGGACAGTCTCACGTATGTCCTTGAGAATGGTCGAGGCCATGACCATGGTCACCACGTACATGGCGTAGATTATGACGTTGAACACGGCAATGGCACACTCCATGTTATGCAACCTCTGAGCGTTGCTAATCAAAGGTTGATACAGTAACTCCATACATCCCGCTATCACAGCCATGAACAGCTCGACGTTCATCATGATGAGGCACGCTATCACGGTCCTAGTGCTCTTGGACTCTGAACCCCTGTACGGATCTGACAGGTCATCCATTTTCAGTTTGCTCTTGGCGGCAAAGTAGCTGAGCACTATGCTCACAATCAAGGCCAGGCATCCCAGCGTGATTAAAGTTATCCCTGCATGGATGTAAATGTACTGATATTCGCTCATGGACTGGGCCGAGGCAGAGTCCGCGGATGGGCATCCCGTGGCCCTGGTGCCGTGTCTGCTGTCGACAAAGTACAAGATGTTGTTGGGGATGGTCAGGAACCCCACAATTAGAGAGGTGATGATGGCTATTGCTGATCCCAGCTTACCCTTAAAGCGAAACGCTGTTCTGTTCAATAGGGCTGGTGCTTTCTTGCTATTGGCTACCAGAGTCTCGAGGCTCAACGGGTTCACTCTCCGTTGCATTTTGCAGAGAGGATCCTTGCCCCTCTTGTGGGTTTGTTGATACTTACTTGCAACAGGTTTTGCCCTGAGCGGCTACAACAGTGAGCCAACGAACCTAGCACTTTAACACCATGAAGCTCAACGAGTCCGCAATCGAATTCTCGGGCTCACACAGCACCCTGTACGCAAAGTCTACCGCAGACCACCGTTGGTACAAGGTTCAGGGTATTACCAGAACTCTCGAGTCTATCAAGTTGTACAGGAAAAGATCGCCCGGACACAATATGATATGCATGGACATGTTCACCAGGGTCGTTAAGGACCTGAACGCCAACCCGGACAGTTTGCTCGAGTGGGTGCCAGAGTACGTAAGAAACCTGAATGTGCCCAACGAGTCCCAGGGGTTGGCACTCAAGGAAGCCCTGTTGGAACTGTTGAGGTCAAAAGCACTCACTCTGGAAGCCTGCAGGCTCCTGTGGGACAAGACCTACATGTCATCCATTATAGGCAATGTGGTAGATGCTCAGTGCAAGGACGTGTACAACAAAAAGAAGAAAATACGTGATGTCGGTCCAGTGTCTCGCCTCATTCTCACGCAGCTCAAAGCTCTGCGCCTGACACCGATATGCGCTGGCCTCAAGGTCGCCGGTGTGCCCAGACCCGATAGGTTTAGCTGCAGCCCACACGGAGCCTACACATACCACAATGGCTGTTCACAGTGCATGTCCATAGGCGACACGTGGGGCTTCTACACTGAAGTGGACCTGGTGGCCCACGACACAGTAAGAGACAACGTGGTGCTGCTTGAACTCAAGACCAGGAACAATGATACACTGGATCCGGTCACCTTGTGGCGATACAACACGCAGCTGTGGCTTACATGGTTAATGTTCTCACTGACGTACCCCAGCATGGCGGAGCGGTCCGCGGCGTACCTGGTGATTGTCAGACCCGGGACCAACCAGATTACTATAAGGAGTTGCTCACGACCCACGATTTCTAGGTCTCTACGCAACAGGTTCCCGTGGCTGAAGTGTTTTTGCCCACAGGTGCTTAATTGTCTCACCCCTACGTGTATGAACATGAGAGTTGAGACTCGACTGGCCTCTGCAGAGAATAGCGTGGCCTCCTGGTTAGATGAGAGTGAGTTGAGTTACAGGAATATGCTTTTCAATGAGGAGAAGAAGAGGATCGCCATGAGCGGATTGGCCTGTGAGAGTGAAGATGATTCTGACCAAGATTAAGATGGCCAGGGTCGACGTGGACTCTCTTTCTTTCTTGTTTCTTTCCACCAAAGTGGACCTATTGTTTCTTGGACACGCACCACATCAAACCGTCACTGCTTCGGTTGCACGCTCGCTGCGGTTCTAGAAAGATTTCGGGCCACAGGCGTGCGGACGGTGTAGACATTCACTTTATTGTAGATATTCGACAACCAGAACATGGACTAGCGTTCACTATTGTCAGATATAATTGTTTTTGAAACACGCAAGCTGGGCTCGGAGCTGGTAACTTGAGGTTAGTTAGATCAAGCTCCCTGCTTGGATGCCTTGGACGTTGTTTGGATAGCTGCTACTAGGACGTTTGGAGCACGGGCATAAGAGAGCCGAGCCAGGGTTCTGGGGAGTATGTATATACTTCTCCTCTGTTGTCAGACTGTGAGTCCTATATGGTCTCTGGTTGGTAAGCTGTCCCCAAGTCAGACCAATATCAAGACAGTGCACTGTTTCTGACCCAGCGCTCCGATAGGCTACTTACTCAGACGGTTTGGCCAACATGGGGTTGGGACACAATGTTATCCATGCAATGCTAGCAAACCCTCACCTAGCCCCGTTCGAATTGATCGATCGACCGCGTCAACCACAGGATTGGACTTTGATAGACCATCTCATGGTAATCCACAAAGTCAGGGAGAGTGATTTCATCAAGGATGATCCACAGGCGTCCATACTGAGCATGGCCAGAATGCTGGCGTTGCACTACATCTCGGAGAATGAGGGCAGTCTGTGTGTGGTGCTCGTCAAAGATGGAACTAGGGCCCCGAAGCCAGCCGTGAGGGAGCTCAGACTCAATCGCACCCTTGCGCCTCACACAGAGTTCTGTATGCGCAATCTGTGCGCCATAGAATACACAATGATGAGACTTTTGGCCGATATGGGTATGAAAAACAAGTTGTTTCTAGTGACCGGGGCCAAGGGAGAGGGTGACGGCACCTCTGTCGAAAACCTTTTGTCATTCCACAAGAAGTACACGGAGGACAACAGCGTGTTAAGCGAGACGCTTGACAACTTGACACCTCCCGAGTGTGCGCTCTGCGACGCAGGTACCCTTTACGGAGAGATAAAAAGACCCGATGGTATCGAGGGCGTGTTTGTGGCGACCTTTGCGGACCCCGAGACTTCACTTCAAGTGTCTCTGTTGCAGCTCGCGTGTCTGAAGTGTAGAACCACAGAGGCTGACACGCTGCTTGTGGAGTTGGCCAACGTTCTCACGGGCAGTGTGACCGTGTGCACCGGAGACTCAGATGTAGTGGCCGTGCTCACAGCTTGTGGACGGCCAGGGATTACTTTGAGGATGGACAACAAGAGCTACCACGAGGGTCAAGACATGCACATGTCGATCTTTGGCAACCTGTTGTTTACAGAGACACACACACCAAAACTGACATTCGACGAGCTTTCATCAAGCGAGAACAGGTTCCGAGTTCTGTGCGACATCGCTGCGGGGATGAAGACCTGCTACCGATGACACGAGAGCAACACAACAACTTTGAAGCCAGTCTGGATAAGCACGAAGAAGCCGTGGGGAGAGTCAATCTAAAGCAAAACATAGCCAGGTACCTGTATCTGGCGGGGATCAGGGGATCTCTGTATGTCACCTTTCTGTCTAGGTTCTCGAGCAACGGGGATCGACTGAACGTGTTGTGTCGTGATTTGGACGCATACCGTGTCAATGCAAAAACGGTAAATTTCATATTTGAAACACTGTGGCCCTCATTCGATCAGGGTCTGACATCGAGTTCCGAATCGGAAAACTTTACCGGTGGGAAGAGGAAAATATCCTGTCCGGGCAAATATCCTTTCTCCGTGCAGGAGCTTGGCAAACAGCAACAGAAGGTCTTGTGCGGTCTCAGGCGCTTGAGCAACACGTACATGAAAGGTCTCGTGCCGAGGGGCAGCTACGCTTCCTTTGTGAGATTGAGCCGAGCAGGCAGGTATTTTTTCATGCGCATCAAAAGAGACTTGATCAGAGATGACAAGGAGCGTACGGAAAGGTTGGTGTTCATGGCGCTGTGTGGGACCGACTACAACAAGGTGCCAACAGGACTGGGAATTAAGAGACTGATGACCGCAGTGATGACCAGGCACACAGAGTTTTCCTCTTGGTGTCATTTGCTGAGGAGTCTATGGGACACAATAGAGACGTGTTCTCCTGGGGACTGTTACAACGTGGGTGCGCAACTCTCAGAATTGGTAAATGTCCCAAAGTCAGTCCGGTCCAAGTATTGGACCGAGTTTAATTGCAACCTGATGGTCAGGAGCATGAAATATGTATACGAACTGTGGAACCTGATGAAACCAAGACCTGGTCCCGAGTACGGATTCTCTGAGAATAACGGTGTAGTCAGCTTCAACTGTGAAGACTCCACTATGGACTCCACGCTAGACTCCGGGCTTGCCCTGGAAGTGTAATGTGAGCTTGGTTCCGATAACCAGGGCAGCATGTTTAATGTGTGACATGTATATGTTGTGCGGTGTACAATAAACTCTTTCAAAGCATCCTTTACTGTCTCACATTTTATCTTTTCAATGGATTCACTTTCTGAAAGTGTCAGATAAACCAGGGTCTGTGCAACAGAGGGAATATGAGTGTCATGTCTAACTTGTATTCTCAACCTAATAATAATACTAATTGTAATTGTCATGGTGACTTTGGGCTATCCTGTTATGGGGTGCCAAGATCAGAGCATGCCTAACGTGCATACGATTTTGTAGTGTCACAAGAAACTGTGAACACGCACATCAATTCAGATCATGTCGATATCTCAAATGTACAATAATGGCAAGGAGGCCTGAAGTGTATGTGTTCTTTGGTATGGTATGGTAAGCAGGAAAGGAAAATGAAACACCACGGTCACTCTGTGATCCAAGCATAGTTATACTTTATTGACTCAAAGAATGTACATTATATGGTATTAAATAGTATATATATATATATATATATATATATATATATATATATATATATATATATATATATATATATATATACTACTATAGAGTTGTACAGTGGCACACAGTTAGCTATGATCCATGCAGAATGACTCATGGTGCACCACCATATAAACACACAATAGTATAGAATTACAACTAAACACAATTACAATTGCGGGTTACTCGGTTCAAAGGACACGATCCCGGGGTTGGTAGCACGACAGCAAATCACGCTGGTCACCTTTGTTGACAGTGTGAGTGCAACACGTGTCCATGTTCACATGGAGCAATGGGGGAGATTCACCGACTATGGCGTCTATAGACCACCGGAAGATTGACAAGACTTTATAGTCATCCTCTGTTACGTGGGTCTTAAGAGCTTTGAGGATCTCATTTGCAGTGTTCTTGTTGCGCGCATGTCCAAACCTCTCAACGTTGTACATGTCCAGCCAAGAGTGGACGTCTTTGTGACCCTTGCTTCTCTCGAATATGCAAGCCAATCCATCCACGATAGCTTCCACAAGGTTCATGTCATCCATGGCACCCCGCATGAAGTGCTCTGGGTGATGCGGGTTTTCCTTGTAATGGTGCTTGAGTCCAAAGTTGGCCATTGGCGTTGTCAGTAAAACCGGGTCACGGTAGATTCCATCCCACAAACAGGCTCCGGTTTCCTCTTTGGTCAGCTTACGTCCACACCGGTTGTTGAGATCCTGTCTCTTTTTTGCATTTTCAGTCAGGGTGATCATCTCCATGTTCACAGCCATGATACCGGCGTACGCAGCCGCTTCCATCTTACTGGTCTTGCTCGAATCGTGACACAAGATGTTTCTCACGTAGTGTCTGTCGGCCAGAAGGTCCAGAGAGATTCCACAATTCCCAGTGTCTTGCTCCAGAGCTCTGGCAACCAAGGTCCCGATCATAGTCACAAACATGTTGTGTGACAAGAGGGCCTTATGGTGTTCCCTCAAAGGGAGAAATGTCCTCAAGGCTTCCTCACACTCGTAGGGCCAGACATTTGCAGCCGCGGCAGAGCACAGGACGTGAACCAGTTTGCTGGTCGCATGCTGGGTCACAAGGGGCTCAATCTTCACCTTCTTCTCATTGCAAGCAACTAGGACGTCATGCGTGCACTCGATAATTGACTTTGGCAGGTAGTGATATTGCTTCTGTGCAGGGATCAGCGGCTGTATTTCCACTTGTACACCTGACTCTTTATTTTGCACGTCCTTAGCAGAAGCTCTTTGTCTGGCGGTACGAGGTTTAGCGGACGCCATGTCCCAAGTTGATTGGTGGCAGGATTAGGGGGATTGAAGAGGAAAGCTGCGTGTTCACAAGGGGCTACCCTAGCCAATGTTAGTAGGCTGAGACAAACTGACTGGATTGGTCCAATAGCAAGAACGAGACTAGGATATCCGGCGCATTGTGCGAACCTGTGAATAGCGCATCTCTAAATACGTCTGTCCTTTGGTACAGTGACTTGCGCATTTGGACACGTGTGCTTCGTGCACACTTACAGTAAAGGCTCTGTAAGGCCCCTGTCTAGCCTCACGGCGACACAACTGTCCCTGCTACACTTCAGTGTCACAATTATAACAATCAAAAGCATGCAGGTTACAGCAGACAGGGTAACTGAAGCGGCGCCCATGAACCGGATTCGGGCAATCGTGCGCTCACAGTCTACACAAGCCTGAGATCGAGCGACTGTCTGCACGTGTATTTTGTCAGTGTATTTTCGAGCAGCGTCATCCATGGCGTGCATGGTCTCCAACACGGTCTCCCCGCGCTCCAGTAATTGAGACGAACGGTCTGCTCTGTCCCGAACGCTAGCGAGAGACGTGTGTATCTCAGCCTCAGAGAGAGAGTACACTTTGGAGACTATTCTGGGGCTCGTGGTCGCCCGGACCTGAGGCGTGGTGGCAAAGACACTGTGAGCTTCCTCGGACGCGGTCCTCAGCGTGTACGTGTCCCATTGTGGCTGGTAGCAGATAGGTCCAAAGCATGGGTCCCCGCACACCACGGGGCACTCTGAACCTAACTCGCCCCTCTGGTTCACCATGCATGCAGGGACTGTGGTATGGTCGATGACCAGAGGCTCGCATGTCCCTATCGGGTCGCACAAGGGCACCCTGTAGTTTGTGTCTGCATTGCTCACCATGGGCCTGTCCAGCCAACAAGTCCTGTTACCGCGGGAAGAATCGATGAAGGGCATGTACCAACGTGAGAGCACCACAGGCTTCCAGTGCTCCCTCTCCACGACCACAATGAGCCTGGATGACAGCGAACGGCTGGCCACGGGTATGTCCGTGTAGTACTCGGTGATGAATGTGGGCTCACACCCCGTCATGTCTGACCTTGTGACACCCTGTGCACAGGAGAGTAAGCGCCGGTGAGCTCCCTGTAAGGAGAATGTGACAGCGTTGAGCTGGACGGCCAACTGTAACGCGCCGCTCTTCCAGGTGTCCAGTAACACGTTGAATGCACTCGTATTGTTGGACCCCAAGGTTGGCTGCTGGCCGTGTACGGACTCAGTAGTCTTGACCTTGTTGATTGGCAAGTGTTCTGCTACAGAGGACAGCGCGTCGTCGATTAACGTCCTGTAGGCTCGCATGATGTCCACATCTTGAGAACCCGAGCCCCTGTTTGCCAGGAGTTTTGAAACGCTCGGGTCTAAAAGCGCTCGAGTGGCAATGACATCCACGAGAGCAGCTACATCGCTGAAGGCTGCTTCTAGTGAGGGCCGCGGCCCTGGTGTACTCACGTTTCGCTGTTTTCAAGGCGAGCTCAGCCTCATTCCAACTGCCGCTGGAGCATAGTCTATCACAAAGATGTGACTTGTTGTCTTTGGGTAAACCTTTACAGGCCACTTGGGAGCAATTGGGGTACCTGAATTGGAGATGGGTCAGGTTCAATCCTAAAAAGAAATGGTACACCAGGAATGGGTTTCTACCAGGCGTGCGTATCTTCCATCTACTGGGGGTGATTATTACCCTGTGATCTCGCGAGTCAAGAGCAGCGCTGGAGCCTGGGGTTTCACCGAACTTGCGTTCAACGGTGCTGAGCGTTGACTCAATACTGGGTACCTAGCCCAAAGCAGAGATGACAGTAGACAAACTGCCAAGGGTTGCAAGGCTGTAGACATCTCCAATCGTCGTCATTTCAGTTTCCTAAACTGTTGTTGCCTGTATGTACTGCACATCGAGCAGAGCATCACAATCAGTGCACTGTTGATTAATAGAGCGAGTACAGTAGCGCTCAGGCATAGTGCGGAGGTGCGGATCGAGATGTACGCTAGGTGTTGTACTTTTAATTCTGTGGCCCTCTCATCCTGCAGGAGCACTGTAGCCAGTCGAGAGAACGTGTCTCCTAGAGCCCCGAGAGAATTGTTCATTGTGGTCACACAGACCTGGGCCTTCTCAGCGAGATCTCGGTCAAAGTCAGGACAGTAGAGGAATGCGACGGCTTCCGTGATCCTGGAGGTGAGCGGTGCCAGGCCTGTGATGTAGCTTTTCACATTGTGGACCAGGGACTCATCTCTTTGCGTGTAGTAGCCCGGTGCGGGCTGAGGGGACCTCGGCGGCTGAGATCCGAACGAGAAAGGCTCCAGGTCGCACGGGATCTCAACGCGCCTCACACCGTGGTGGACAGCGACTATCATCTTAACCAACATGATGTCTCGCGAGACATCGCTGTCATCGCTGCTTGAAATGGCGATCGGGTACCCCGTGCCTCCTTGGGGCCAGCCGTTATGAGCATAGTCTGCCAGCTCCATGCAGGAACTGGAGCCCCTGATGCACTCGATCATCTTCGATATCAAGTGCATATTGTCCAGGATCGACGTCAGGCCCCCCGAGTGAACCTCGGTGTGCCGAGGGAAATGCGGTGGTGGCATTGTGCAACAGCTTTTTGTAAAGCCAGTTGTCCTCTTCGCCCGTAAGCACGGGATTCCCGAGCCAGCGACTCGCTTCTGATATGCTTTGGAGAACGGCCGAGTGCCTAGCTCCGGTGACCGGTACTGTCACAGAGATCCTAGCACGATGCTGAGCACTGCTAATGTAGCGGTGGCAACCTTGGCGCTGGTTTTCGCCTCGATCTAATTCTTCTTCATGTACTCGCCGTATACCAAAGGAGGGAAACCTGAGACGGTTGCTCCTTACGACCACATCCGGCGAATGCACGCAGATTGTCCCCCTTTCGGGATCGATAAAGGCCACCATATCCTTGTAATCTAGGTTGACGAGATGGCGCCGTGCGGGATGACCTTGATCTTCTCTATGGTGTTCTGGGCAACGAGCTCGTTGGCGATGGGCGACGGCGCGCCTACGTTCATGTCTGAGGACAAGCCCAATCGTAGGGTCGGTATCTCAGGAACTGGATAGAAGCTTTTGGTCTGAAAAACGCCCTCGGCCACGCGCTGGAAGAACATACCCCCTTCTAGCTTATACACTCCATTCACGTGAGCATAACACTGTCCGCCGTCTCCAAATCCCGGGTCTCTCGTATACCGGTAATGTAAAGTCTGGATCTTTGCGGCGGCAGAGTCGATTGTACGGGAGAGCTCCGTGAAGGTCGGGGCGGGTTCCGCAGAAGGGCCAAAGGTGTAGTCGAGGTATCCCAACGAATATCTACGCACTCCCCACTTGGCCATGTCTTCGATGACACGGGTTAGGTCACGCATTGAGTAATGCACCCTAGCAGAGTCCCCGGTGTCCTTTGCACTGTGTCTGTTGAGCAATTTCATCTGTGCACAGCTCTCGGGCACATAGTCGGCCGAGGGCACCGAGACCACTATACCCGCGCGGTTGTTGGATCTCTTGCACAGCTCCTCAAACACCACGAGGCCTATTCTCTCCCGGTGTCGTTCATCACGGGGTAGCTTGATGGCATAGTCCTCTACCGGGTCTCCCACGGTCCAGCGAGCAGGCATCACTTGTTCACAACCCGTGTAGAGACCCGTAGGAAACACAGATATGGTGTCCAGATTCAGGAAAGCGCCGTGTAACGAGACAAGCCGGCCTAACTCCTGTAACACAGTCTCAGCTTGCACCTGCTCAGGCAACATAGTGCCACTGAGCACACCTTCTACACTGTCCTTGACATGATAAAAACTCAGATGTTGTCCCGCACTGTTCACCACAGCTGCCGGGCGGTAGCTGTTTGGACACACAATGATGGTCGCGTCTTTGTGCCGGCACACATTGCAGTCCTTGGGGAATGGAGGAGCCTCGCGACAATCGACAATGGTATCGTTGACATCCTTCCTGTACAGGAGGGTTTTCTCCGAGTCGTACACGGCTGTCAGTCTAGAACAACTCTCCTTACCACTACATTTAAAGTGATTGTACTCATGCGATTGTACATCAAACCCGCTGATCCTAACGGCTTCCGCGATCATGTCTGCCGACAGCCCGGGAAGCACCTCTAGCTTGGCCCCATATAGATTGTTGATCATAACAAAGTCTGTCGATTTTACGCGCAGGTCCACGTCAATGACTACCACTCTCAGAGCTCGCTCGGCACTCGCTATCGACAATATCCACTCGAGTGCAGCGGCGATCTCCTCCTGGCGTGGCGTGACTCGGCTAGAGTGTAAGAATCTGAGCTTCACGCCAATCCTTTTTCCCCAGCCTTGGTTGATGACAGTTTTCAAAGTGTCCAGGGCCGCAAGTGGCATGTACAGCTCGGGCGCCTTTGCATTGTCCTCCTTTGACAGGGATCGTACGGCTATGGACAAGTACTGCTCACCCAAACCAGGCGCGCGGTATTGTGTCAAGATGTCAAACTCCACCAATACAACGCCACATCGGCGCACGTCTATAGGGGCGGTTGGTGCGTCCCGTTTTGGTCCAGGCGAGCGGGTGAAAATGTCCATCTTGACTAGACAGAAGCTTTCGGTCGTGGCGGGGACCGAACCGTACAGAACCCTACCCCGGCTCCTTTTTGAGGTGTCAGGTCGCTTGCGTGTGACTGCCAGAGTCCAGTCGTTATTGCTACCCTTGACTCCTTTTGACAGGTGAGCGAACGGACTCGAGAGACAGCTCGGTGAGCACAGGCCTTTGGGGTCGATGTAATTCAGCAGCGCTTGGGTGCAATTGCAGGCCGTGCTCAGTTCGGGTTTCCACATGCAGTTGACAATGAGTGTGGCGGATATACCTGTCGTCTCCCCCCGACGATTGTCATTTAGGTCAATGTGGACTTGAAACGCCTCAAACGGGCTGCACTGGAAGCTTTTCACAACCAGCGAGATATCCAGAGTGTCCACCAAGAAGCCACTTGAGGAGTCCCTTTTGGTCCAATCGAGGCCCCTGGTAATGTCGTATCGCGGGTTGTACTTCTCAACCTTCTTCTTGTTTGCTGTGAGCACTAACCTGTTCCCCAAGCTACCTGTGTACCAAGTGAGCTTGTTGAATGTGTACCTGTCAGACATGCCCGCAGGGATAGTGATTTTAGTTGGTATGATGACTGTGTCATGTTCCGCTAGCCACAGCGGATTAGATTGCATGAACTCGATGGACACCTTCGGTCCAGGATCCTGCTGGCCGAGTAGCGGTTTAGCCACAGTCTCGTACATGAGGTCTGCCAATTCGTATGATGACATTTTGTTCAACATGTAGTATATCTTCTCAAACAGCCTACCCGGTGTGCACATGGGCTGGAACTCGAGGTTGCACCTACATGTGTTTGGTTCCAGCCTGGAGAATTCATTGCACAGATTATCCACAACCCACTCAGGTCTGCCTCTGACCCACAACATGGTCAGTCTATTGAGCGTCTCGAGAAACACCTTGGATTCTATCCTTTGTGCAAAACCCCTTGGTATCAAGTAATCTCTCGGTTGTCCACATATTGTGTCATGCCAGGACGTTCCGGGTAGTATCACACTCTGACCTATGGGACATGGCAGACTGTGCGGCCTACAACGTTCTGCCGTCTCCCAATTTACGAAATGCCCACTCAGACACACCGCTCCGCATCGTAGTCCTTCACCGCCTCTGGGAGATATAGCGGGTTGCCCCACAGGACACCGGTGCACGCACCGTGCTTGGAGGCCGGTCGTACATCCAATCAGATATGGTGTAACCTTTGAGTGGCAGTGGTTTACTTTGGGACTACAATTATCAAGATTTACGTTATCCCACAAGGACACAGACTTCTGACTCGCAAGACTTGCGATCAGTGCTGCTAGCACATACGTTACATGTAGCATTGTCGTGATTATTCTGGTCACGTAAGAAAATCACCCGGTTAACATATTTGTCAAGGGAAACTCGCACCACCCCAAGAACCGATTGCGTGTCAAACAATGTCATCTGTCACACGGAAAACCCTGCTGAGTCTATTTGATGGCACGGGCAGCATTTGCAGACCCTTCGTGGAAGCAGGCTGGAACGTGCGCAGGCTAGATGTCGACGGTGCTCACGGCGCTGATGTCGTTGTGGACATACGAAATTGGGACCCCGTCACAGACTGGTCGGGACCAGCTCCCGATGTCATATTTGCTGGTCCGCCATGTGAACACTACAGCTTGGCCAGGACTCGTGCTAAGACACCCAGGGACCTGAATCTCTCAGATTCTGTTGTGCAAAAAACAATAGACATCATAGAGCACTTCCATGCCATAAACCCTGCCATGCAGTACTTTGTGGAAAACCCCGACTCTAGTATGCTCTGGAAGAGATGGGTGTCCCACAGGCTTTACGAAGACGTTAGGAATCACCCAGAGAGTGTCTTTGTGGAGCTGATGACACGCAGTGAAGAAAGGAAAACGTATCGGGATGTCGAGCGGGCCAAGAGCATGGCTTTCAGCATGGCATGCAAGGACAAGCACGCTATTAGATTAGACTATTGTCAATATGGAACCAGGTACAGGAAGAGGACCCGGCTGATGACCAACAACCCATTTCGAGGCATGATGTGCAAAGGCGAGTGTGGTAACGTTGCAGAAGGAAGGCACATTGAGGTAGCTCAACGAGGGCCCAATTCGTATTTGAATGCCAAACTGCAGAGACATCTGACACATGGTACTCACACCCTGGACGAGCTACACGCGTACCCCTCGGGTCTAGTCATGGCAGTATTCGAGCACGTAAATGGAGCCGCATCCTGTGCAAGACAAGGTCTAGGCCCCACATGCCCAGAGCCAGAATTAACTCCACTAAGATCTCGATCTATGTAACTGTGTTGCTGAATGTCTGTACAATCTACACCAAGAAGCACTGTTGACTCTGTCATTGACATAATAAAGACACATACATTACACAGGTGTGGTTTTCTTTTGTTTGGTTTATTTTTCAAAACAGGTCAGGGTACAAAACATTTGGGTTTAGTGTGTGTAGCAAAGACCACAGCGCCCAACATAGACCTGGAGTGTACCCTATTGTGTATAGGACACGGGTAAGTTGCAGACTTTTCATTTGCCTGGACACAAAAGAGTCCCGATCCAGTTTTCCTAATAGTCACAGGGACACTCCAGAGCAAAGCCAGTCTCTGGGCTTCGCTTTCCACATGGTCCTGATCCGGTGCTTCGGCGAGCCTGGAGACTACCAAGGGTTGAGCGACCACCCAGGCTCTCAGTACTCCTTGGAAGCGGATTCCAAGCGATGTCACATCGCTCAGTATGGGGTTTGAGGACAGGCCTACAGACAGCGATAGCGGGTTATCGGTGCCCGGGGTCTTCTAGGTCCTGCGTGTTGAACATGTCCACGTACTCAAACCCAGAGTCCTCCTTATAGCAGTTGGGGAGCCGCACACACTTTCTAAATGAGTACGGTGCCTTGTCGATAGACGAGCGCCTGTTTGTCACACGATTCGAGCTGAGTCTCAGATGGCTCGTTGAATGGCAACCTCCTCTCACCATAGCGTCTCCCAGGTCGCAGAGTCCGCACAATCTTGCATCCTCAGGGTAGGAGAGTAGAGCGTAGTTGAGAGAGACTTTCTCCATCTCATTGAGCAAAGGTCTGTATGCCTCTATACCCTCAAAGGCGCACAGTTCTACGGGGAGATACCAGAGCATCCTCAAACTTATCTTTGACTTGACAGAAGAAGGCCTGATGTACACGGCTACCTTACCCACAGCGCTCGGCAGCTTCCTGAGACAAGGGTCGCTCTGCCACTCGACCCTTTTCACTTTTGCACATCTGAGCAGAGACTCGACTATCACTAGATTCAGACTGGTAGTCAAGGCCTCACAGACCTTGCGCTTGACAGAGCGCTCAGCGTGGGTAGCAAATTTCTTGTTGCATTTCAGACAACACTTGAGGTCCACATCCAGGTTCAGTCTGCTGACAGGCCTTCCGGGCAGAAACACCTCGTTATAGCACAGCCGGACATCTGGTTTCGCGACAATAGTACTCAGGTGTCCTCTGGATGTCACGGTGTACCGGTGCACTGTCATACCCGTAGCAGGGTCTACGGGGTCTTGCATGAGCAGCACGGGGTTGACGGAGCCCCAGATTTCACGTGACGGTAGAGCGTGCATGGGCTCACAGGTGGGCGTTAGACAGTAATTGACCAAGTCGTCGAAGGTCAGATCTTTGCCGGTGTGCACACTAAAGGTGTATGGGAAAGCCCTCGGTCCGTCCATAAGGGTCCCCGGATGGTTGTTGAACCTGTTCACGGTGGCCATTTCTTCCCTGGGACAGGGGGTGCTAAGCTCCGCCAGTGCGGTCTGACTCTCATTGTCTACTTTGTCGGGATTGTCTATTGTCTCATAGTGACGAGGTGACGAGGGTCCATCTTTTCCATCTCGCCCTTTGCGTTCTCGCTGCTCCGTTTCCTGCTTCCCAGTGGTTGGCTCATCTGCTGCAGCTTGACCTTCTGAATCGTCCACTTCGTGGAGATTGTGTTGCTTGTGACTCGACGAGGGTCCCTCTCCTCCGGTACGCCCTTGGAATTCTTGGGCCATTTCAGACTGGTTCTCTCTGCCATCTGGGTAGTGCCACTGAGAGAACAATGTGATCAGGCCCCGTCAAGGGGATCCCATGGAGAGACCTATGAGCCTTGACACTCCTGTCGAGTAGCCCTCCTGTGGCCGTCATGTCTCTCGTGTCTGGGAGTTCCAAGTTACCCCGATCTGAGTAGTGCAGGCCTAAGGCCCGGTCGAATAATGGGTAGTGGTGCATGATGTCGTACTTTCTGGCCAGTATTTCACCCACCGTATCGATAAACAGTGAGCACACCCGGGAACCAAGCTTCAGCTCCTCGTCCTGGGCGTTCTGTGTGTAATGCTCTAAGAAACTTGCACACTTGACACCCTTAGACACGCACATGCCCTCGAGAGCAGCCTGTGTAGCCACCAGTTGCAGGTCTTTGATCGGCTCCTGGAAATGTATGTCCCGCTCCAGTATGAAGACTGAGCTCGTACTTCCGGCGATAGTAAAGTTTCCAAGTACTCGTGCAGGGACACAGGTTGTAGTTTCAAAGCTAGGGCCAACCACGTGGATGCGCAGCGAGTCACCTTTGTGCAAGACAAGTGCTACGTCCGAGGTGTTCCAAACGAACCATTCATTCTCGAAGCTCCCTCGGGTCACGTAGCATGTAGCAGGAGACATTGGCGAATGGTCGTCTCCAACGGCCATGGCTTTTCTTCCCTTTATCCCGTATGCTTTGGTGGTAGACGCCATGGCCTACTAGGGGACACTTGTGTGCAAAAGTAAGCAAGATGTTTGAGATGGTTGAGAGTAGCGTACGGTATTGCTCTTCTCACCTATTTATTCAGGGTTCAGTCACAGTCGGCTACTTCACCTGCAGTTGGATGGGTGATGGGTGTGACTTACCTGTACCGGGGACAGACCCGGTGGAAGTACAGAATATAGGATAGGATAGAGTGTAATACAAAGGGAAGATGTACATGTTACAAATGAAGCACAGACAGTCATAATCACACTTACTCATCATACTCACATCGTTACCGGAAGACAAAAAGTGAGCGTAAGAATATCCCTTGTAACCCGTGTCAAATTTGTAGATCCTGTTCTCTGGGTTGCCGCAGACGCTTGTGGGTTTCTCCGTGTGTCTGAAAGACGGTAGTTGTTGCAGCTCCTCCATTGCGCTCTCCACGCCCAATCTCAACGTGGTGCACATGTGTTTATTCTGAGCCTGTACCATCACATTGATATCCAAGTGTAGGAGCACCGCAGCCAGCAGCAGCCTCATCATCAAGCTTTTGCCACACTGCCTCGGAGCCAGACACAGGGTGTAAGGGTTGGCGTAGCGAGAGAACTCTCTCTCCACATGGTAAGAGTGACTTAGGGCAGGGTTGACGTGGTCGTAGCTCTCCGAGCCAAGAGGGGCTAAGCCGAGTTTGTCTAGCAAAGCGTGCTTGTACTTGAACAGAGCATCACCAAACTGCTTCGCAGTGACACCTAACACCACACCCCTGAAGAGCTCTAGCTGAAAGGGTTCCATCCGCATGCCCTTGACTTGAAAATATTCAAACACCCTGTAAATCAGACATTCGAATCGGTACATGACAGAGCCGGATGTGTCTTTCACAGACACACCGTGAAGCTGTAGCCTGCGCATCCTAGCCTTGGCACCATCGAGTCCCAGCTCTTTTATCAGTGCAGCCTGTGCCACACGGTCCATTATCAGCCGATTGTACTCTGTCATTCTGTAGTTCTCCATCCGCTCCCTTTCTCTGTCGCCGTCGTCTTTTGAGAGCCTGGTTCTCACACAGTCGACAGCCACACCAATAGGCACAGACCTAGAGTTATCGATGGGATCTCGCGACACGTCACTGAGCAGCCACATGCACTCTGCTGGGTTTGTGGACAACGCTCGTTTGGGCCATCGCAACCCTGTCGAAGTGTTACACCAAGAGATTAACTGTAGCTCTGGCGAGGGTGAGAGTGTCACGTTATGCCCCAGAGAATGCATCACAGACGGATCCATGTGTCTCACGGACAAGGAGCAAGAGAGCCCCTCGCAATCTACAGTAATGGAGTTTGTGTTACCGCTGAAGATTCACTTTAGATACTGTTGGCTTTACTCTGGGGTGCCCTGGCACAACACCAAGCACCTGGGAAATAGAACGGAACAGTTACCCGAACGGGAATGGCGCCACATAAACCGAACGCTGATGGCACACGAACACGCCGAGCTGTGCAGCCAGGTGTGTTCCGTCAAGAAAGCGGACCAGCCAGACATGAAGGCCTTCTGGTTGACCACGGATGGGCGACTGGTCTATGTGGATCGATTCTCTGAAGACATCAAGTTCCGCTACCTCAGGCAGCAGAACCTACGCGTGGCACTATCCTTGTGGATTATCAACCCAGAGCTGTGCGGACAGTCGATGCAGGCTTCAGGCTCTGCTCACGCTAACCTGATTAGAATATGCGGCGAAGCGATGACTTTGAGCCAGGGTAGGTTCTACAACGTATACGCCAAGTATCCTCTCCCCATCAATATAAACAGTGAACAGGATGACTTCTTTGAGGTGCGTGGTGTGCATGAGAAGGACATTGCTGCCAGGGAGATACAGAATGGTCAGACTTTACTCCTTGAGCTTTATCCTCTTTACACAGAATATTTCAGCTTCATCACTGACACCTCTACGGTCTCCAAACTCAAGGAGAGAGTTTGGCTTCTTGGTGCTCAGTGGTTGGTACAAGAGGACTTGTCAGAGTTGCAGTTTTCACTGAACCTGAAAAAAAGCTGGTTTGCAAGAATGCTCACTAGATTGGCCTTATTTCTGTCTATGTCGTGAAAAGAAATGACGTGAAAAAAGAAGGAAAACATGTATAGCTATAAAACAAAGCCAGAATTTGGTCGGCTCAGATACCCCTCAGTGGCATATCCCTAACAACAATTTTCCAATTGTCAATGTGCGCAGAATGACAAACAGCCATGCTCGGACAAGCTGCCACAATAGGATACATTTCTCCTCACTGTCCCACCTACTTTACACAGAGAGAAACATAATATGCACGGTTTATGTCCGCCAAGGATTGGTATCACAGTATAAGAGCGTATAAGAGCACACAGGGTCCTTGGTCAAGAAGCCTTAGATAAGCTTTGGGTGTGTAACACAACTGAAGGATATCATGGAGAATTACCTGACTGGCGCTGTAATTGGTGAAGGTGCCTATGGAACCGTATACAAAGCCACGTGTGGAAAAACTGGAAAAGAGTTTGCCTTGAAATTACACAAGCGCGGCTTAGAGGATGCAGCCGTGAGAGAGTTATCCTGTCTCACTGCACTACAGGGTCACCCTTACGTGATTCAGATGCACAAATGTTTCATCCACAATGGAATGATGGCCATGCTTATGTCCTACGCACCCTACACATTGTCTAACGTGATTCACACTGGACACCTTCTCGGTTGCGAGCAGGTCCGAGCGCTCCCGTTGAGTTTCGTGGCTCGTTTTTCAGTTCAAGTGGCTGAAGCACTGTCTCACATGCACAGACTGAATCTGGTGCACCGGGACCTGACTCCGTTCAACGTGCTGTTGACAGAAGATCTAACTGTGCAAGTGGCTGACATGGGGCTCTCTAGACATTCCTGTAAATGGATGAGTACACCTGTGGTCACGGAAGTGTACAGGGCCCCTGAATTGTTTGTCAAAGGTGGCCTCTCAGAGTACACTTGTGCCATAGACATGTGGAGCCTGGGGGTAATGATTGTCGAGGCTATGGAAGGGAAAGTGGTATTTGTGAACCCTGGGATGTTCACTTATGAAATCATTGTAAGGACATTGTGCCCCGAAAGTGATGCACTGGGGTGGACCCCTTGTGACCCTAACACCATAATGTCCAAGGTGATGGAGTGTGCACTGGTCAAACGCATCGTCTTCCAGTTGCTGGCTTTTCGCGAGAATGAGAGACTTTTGGCTCACGAGTTGCTGAAGGACACAGAATGGACTGAGGCTGCGCATATGACCAAAGAAGACAAAGACCTGGTTAGAGACCGGATTGATCGAAAGCGAGTGGAAGAAAAAAGAAACAAGCAATAGCGTGAACATGATTATTCACTAAACGTGTACATAATCCACCGTGTGTATGTATTGAAAATAAACATTAAAACAACTTCGATCACAATTCTTGTCCCCCATTAAGTATAGAGTTGAGGATCAGCACGGGGTTCACAATCCCATTGCCACAGGATGGTAGGTATACAAATCAAGATATCCGAGATAGACAGCCAAGCAAAGAGCCAATTCATCCCCAGAGCTCGCACATGTTCATCTGGGAGGAGGTTTCTACTTGGATGGTGGTGGATGTTGTCAACAAAGGGGTCTGGAGTTAGATAAAAGTGAGTCACACCCTGATTGGCGTTAGAGTTGAGTACATCATTGACTTTAGCCCATAACTGATTGCATCTAGACGCAGCTCACATAAACTACAAGCCTGCTCGTAATTGCGAGTGGTAAAGACTCACTCTTGGGTGTCTGGTGCGGACGCGATTCCACACAGAGGTGTCTAACGCTCGCACTACATTCTGTAAAGTGCAGCAGCATGGATGCAGCTCTGTCACGTTGCCCTCAGACCAGATCTGTAAACACTGGGAACACTACAACTTGTACATATTCATGTGCTGAAGCAAGAACACCTTCTTTGGTAGAAGGGAAAATGAAGTTGTTGTGCAGGACAGAGCACAGCGTTACAAAGGAAAGCAATGGGTCGTTCAACGAAAATGCAGACACCCGCGACGAGGGACCCTTTGTAGAGGACCATTCTGTCACTGGGGACACGGACACCGGGTACCAAGGACCACGTGATGGGGACCCTGTGTCTTCGTCTGAAGAAAACCTGGACAAGTCTTCTTCTGATGGAGACGCGGACACAGACTTGTCTTTTTCCGAGGAAGACATGGACGGGTCTGGTGAGTCAGATCTGTCAGACCCAGAGTCTGATCCCGCTCTTCGTTATTACCATGAAGACATTGTTGCAGATCGGCGCAGCAATGGCCTAGAATTCTATGAAGTATCCGGCGGAGGCTTTTGGTATACTCCGGGTAGCGTCTATTGCGATCAACAGCCCAAAGGAGTCGTGTTTGAAGAGGACATGTGTGACGATTGAATTTGTCAACCTGTGGCTTCATTTTGTGTGTGTGTGTGTGTGTGTGTGTGTGTGTGTGTGTGTGTGTGTGTGTGTGTGTGTGTGTGTGTGTGTGTGTGTGTGTGTGTATTGCTTATGTGACTGCAGGTGGCTTTGGCTTAGACAAAGCCTGTGCTCACACATGACCCATGTTTCTGTTGCTTATCCCAAATTACTAGTAGCGTGATGTGATGTGTGTCTGTGTAACACAGTTACTCAATAAAACCCAGAGACTATGTATGTGGTGTACTGTCTTTATTGTCAGATCAAGTAGCAAGAACACACACGCTAGTTACAATAAACCTCACCACCCAGTCGGATAGACCTGTCTCGGCCGTGTATCTCATCTCTTGTGTGACACAGAAGCAAGAAGGCCGAGAGCATGTCGTCCCGGCTGTAATCTCCGTTTACAAACTTCTTGCCCCCCGTGGTCACCGTGCTACCTTTCGCAGACTCAGTGATAGTGACCATTGACAGCTCTTCTCTCAATTTCCCGAAAGAACTTTCCCTTGCTGTGCATGGGTCTTGTCCATGAGCCTAGCGTCAGGCAAAGCTATCACGTCGCGTGTCTCCAATACACTCGCCGTGATATCTGTGGCCAAATTGACTCCCCTTTGCGAGCGTCTGTACATGAACACTTCCTTATTGGATCCGATTTTGTTGCTTGAGCCCGCACCCTGTGAGGTTCCCATGTTGAATTCGAGTATGCGTGTTTTCTTTATGGCCTCGGCCAACACTGCCCATCCCAGGGACATAACAACGTCACAGTAATACAGCGTTTCTCTATTGATCGCCGACACCGTACTGAGAACCATAGAGAGTTTAGTCCTTGCCCCCACGTGCTTGCCTAGCATGTACTTGTTGTTGATATGTGACCACTTGCTGTAGAAAAGCACCTTGAACCCGGAGCGTGCTAGCGAGTTATTGATTAGATTCTTTACATCGACAAGGGCATTGACGTAGGTGTTTTGTTCGAATACGATGACCACAGGGACCTCTTTCCACATTGCTCTGGGCATAAGAAGCTTCAGCAGTCTGACATGAGCGCTTAGCAGAGCAGCGTAGACCCGAGTGACATGATCCAAATCGCGTATCTCTAGTTCCTCCAGGGCCATAACCTGTGGGAGGGGATATAAAAAAAAGAATGTCAGCGCCAGCAGGATTTGACTTCAAACACAATGTAGTCATCATCATTATCGTGATCTTCATCAGCATGTTCTGTCCTTCATGTCAGGCGTCTCAAGAGCAGGTTGAAACATTGATGAGAACACCATGGGAGTACCTCATATCGCAGTACGAGTTCATGATAGTGTTCACCATGTTCCATCGCAACATACGTTTCTACTCTAACATGGGACACGGCCAGCTCAGAAACTTTTACAGCCAGCTCGTGTCCTTTTCACCTGCTAGAATACTCGTGATTGACACCTTAGTGTCTAGTTACAACAAGCGAGCACTTGGCCACAATGTGTGTGATTCACTGCACGTTCCCAGCGAGTTGTCCAGGGCTATAACGCTCACGCTAGGAAACTGTGTCCCAGAGCAGTTGGTACGCAGGTGCATCTCGAGCTGCAACCGGAAGGGCTACGGTGACATGGTGCTGGCAGCATTTGCTTCGGCCGAGACCATTCGCAGCGGAGCCCTAAAGAACATGGCCGTAATCAAGGAAAGCGTACGGACAAGAAGCTCTATTCACACCATAATTGCGCTAGCAGTAACAGGGTGGTTGGCGGAACTGTCAAACACCAAGTGCACATGCGGCGTCTGGACCCAGGCCTTGGACCTGATCTCGTGCTTTGTGCCCGATGCGGAGACCACGTTGACGATACAGGACGAGGCTCGTATAAGCGCCTACATCTGCACCCTGTTAGACCTAAGACCGGTTAGGAACGGACCGTGGCGTAGTAAAATCCACAGACCTTTAAATTACGAATACATGTTTAGTGATCTTTTGGTTTCGGGCTTAGATTCGTACCAAGAGTCGTACCCAGTGCCGACTCACCACTAGATTTCCACCTGCCAGCTCCACCGCGCAGCACACTCCAGCGCAGGACCTAGAGCCTCCTCCGAACGTCGGGTCGAGACACAGGTAGGCTCTGACCACTGACGCCCGTCTCATGTACTCCAGGGTGACACTGTTGTTTGACAGGAACTTGTTTATGACCGAGGGCTCAAAGGGAGTGGTGTGGTCGGTCTTGGTGTCGGTGGACGACGTGCTGCCGCTTCCCGTGACCTCATTCTCGAATCCTTTTGGCGTTACCATGTTCATCAGCTCCTTCAGATGGTTGTCTACAGATATGTGTTGAGGACAGTACACTCCAAGGCAGGCGCAGGTCAGTCCCGGCTGCCTCTCGTGACGCCTACACTTGAAGCTCTGTGAGACTACGTGGTAGGCAGGCTCCCCATTTTCTCCGCGGATATCAGCGACTCTGTGCAGCCATGGGGTGTTGTTGACATGACTTGTGATGTGCACTTGCTTTCGCCCTCTGAATGCGATGTTCGGTAGCACAGCCAGTAGCACCTTGGAACTGACGAAGCCCACTTCATCGACGAGAATGAGGTCGGCGCTCTGTCCTCTGCTGGCCTGTGAAGACACGAGATGTGGACATGGGAGGGTGGGGTTAGGATCACACTCGTTTTAACGCTGGTTTATCTACAATGGTTCACATTTGACAGGAGTAGACCAGGCTCTCAGAACAACGTGGATCGAGAGTGAGTGAGATAGAGAAGTGGAAAAGGAAACGAAATTAGACAAAGGACAGCAAACCGGGGCCAGGTATCATGCATCATTCTCATACAGAGTTAATAGAGGACCCGCAATGGGTGAGCTACTGCGTTGAGAACAAATGTTCTTTTATAGACCACATTCGGGGCTACGTGTGCGCAAAACACTGCAGCAGGCATGTGTGCTCGGGTTCAAGTTGCTCTTTGATACAAACCATGGCCACGCAAGCCCAATATCAGGCGCGCGCTCATCAGACTCGTCATGCCCCATTGTAGCCCTGCTCGTATTTCAGAAGCCCCAGTTGGAGTTCAGAGGAACATTCTACATGCCGGCCAAGGGGGACCCTGTCGAAATGGGCTATGGTGCGATGGAAGGCAATCTGCCGGGTGCACGACATCTGGTTGAAAGGGAATTGGATGTCAACCATCTGATACTGAAAGCCAGCTTGCCTGTCATGATTGCAGTGTTCTCAACAGCATTGACAGGTGAATTCGCTCGCCAATACCAGATGATGGCCAGTCACGGAGGTCCGGTGTTGAATAACTCCTCAAAAGACAGCCTTTTCTCCTGGCCAACCAAGATATTTGAGCTGATTGAGGTGATGCAATTCGCTGGCAAGCCCAAGCTGCATTGCTCCAGAGAAATGTCCTCGGTTGTGAAGGATGCCGTGCTGAAGAGCGCCGTGGCTGTATCCACGCTGTTCAACTCACACGATGACAGGATCATTCGGTTCATGAGGAAACTGACATGCAAATACAATGATAAACACGGCAAGAGAGCTGACTTCTACACCATGGTCGTCATGCTGACACTGTGTCTTTTCCCATATTTAGAACATCGCATACTCTGTGACCTATTTAACAACAGGACCTTGGTGATCATGTGCTTTGACAAGACTCGCACCACACACAACCAGTGGTCTACACTGGCCACACATGTCCACCTGCACGCAATCCAGCCTGAGTTTGTAAAGCGGGTGCTAGCCAACAGCGATCTTGGAAGCTCCTTGCCCACTGTGGTCACAGTCACCTTGGACAAATACCTTTCAG
>JAEKDQ010000084.1:28038-75500 GCA_026937815.1 Etheostoma perlongum | reverse complement strand
GTTTGTGAGCATCTGAGAGGTAAGGAGAAGCACGGAGGGGAGGAGGGACTGAGGAAAAAAGGAAAATTCAAAATATAACATTAGATTTTCTTCTCTATTGACCCAGTGATCCCCCCGGGTAACCCGGCACCTTCTCTCCAATCCGGTGTTCAGCTGCATCACGCTGGCAGCCTGCATGGAGATCGCGGTGGTTGCTGGCTTTGCTGCCTTCCTGGGCAAATACCTGGAGCAGCAGTTCAACCTTACCACCTCTTCAGCCAATCAGCTGCTAGGTAGGCGGATCATTATCTCGTCCTACTGGGGGGGACATTTTTATTGTTTTTCAATTAAACAAAAATGGAATATGATGACCACATTTGTGCAGCACATAGACCATTTCTAAGGCCAATCCCAGTAAATGACTTTGGAAATATTGAACATAACCTTGTCTTTTCCTCCCCAGGTATGACAGCCATTCCCTGTGCCTGTCTGGGTATCTTCCTGGGGGGGCTGCTGGTGAAGAAGCTGAACCTGTCGGCTCTGGGCGCTGTCCGCATGGCCATGATGGTCAACCTGGTGTCCACTGCATGCTACGTCTCTTTTCTCTTCTTGGGCTGTGACACTGGCCCTGTTGCCGGTGTTACTGTAGCCTATGGCAACGAGTAAGTATCCAAACCTACTGACGCATTTTTCAAGAAACATATTCTATTTTACGCATGACTTGCACTACATGAGAGATGCTAAATAAATGCTAAAATACTCAAAATAATGCAATGGATTGCAACTTTTTTGATTAGATGTACAGTAGCTAAAGCTATTAGCATTGATACCATTTCTGTTTGCATTAATGCCTTGTGTATTAATGCAGAATTCCAGTCTTGTGTAAGAGACTTTGAGTTAGTTAAAATCATTTTGTCACTATGAGTGACAAAATGTTCAAGCTTGGAGGTTTTGTTGCTGATCTATGGATCTCCTCACAATAATTGTGAATTAACTGTAAAATATCAGCAGTCTTTAATATGATGTTTAAAATGACAGATGACAGACATTCAGTGTGTTAACTTGTTCGTAAATATAATTCCACACTGAATCACACAAACTATTTCTGCACTGCACTTTATGGGTTGAAACCTTAAAGTACAGTATATTGCAATTCTAGTGTTATGCATTTGACAGCTGTCAGAAATATTTGTGTTTACATCACTGGTTACTTTGTGCCGTAACTTGGATTTTCAACTGTTCAAGATGAGTCCCTCGTCGTCCATGGTGTTGTTGAGGTGTTGATTAGCTGGATGCTCTTGCTGCGTCACTTCGTGCCCAGCTCTTGAGTGAAAATAGACCTTACGCGTATCATTAGCGGAGCAGAAAGGCGCTTCTCACACGCTTCTCACTCGCTTCTGGGACACGCCAGGACGCGGGTGGTGGATAATCAAGCCTTTATTTGAATGGCCGTGATTGGATAAAAAATCTTTTAGTGTGCAATGGTTCAATGCTCAACCCATAGAATGCACAATATAATCAAGAGCGGATTTACTATTTCAATTGAATGTAGGTAATACAAAAGTGAGAAGGAAAAAAACATATTTGATTGTCACCATAGTTCCCGTGGTTGTTTCCACTTGATGTCAACGTTGTACATACTGTATGTATATTCCCTAACATGACCTTTGACCTCCTCTACAGGACATTGCTTTCCTGGCAGCGACCTGAGTCCGCTTGCATCAATAACTGTAACTGCTACACAGCATCAGTGAGCCCTGTCTGTGGTTCCAATGGAATCACCTACCTCTCAGCCTGCTTCGCTGGCTGCACCAAACCAGTGAGTGTAGAGGGGCAACACTGACTGAGTGAGCTCTCTCATAATGGCATTGGACCCCAGAGAGCTTGAACTAAATGACAGAGACAAGAAGCACATTTTACATACATACATACATACATACAGTGCATACATACATACACAGATACAATACATCCAGTACATACATACATACATACATACATACATACACAGATACAATACATCCAGTACATACATACATACATACATACATACATACACAGATACAATACATCCAGTACATACATACATACATACATACATAAATACATCCAGTACATTCATACATACATACATACATCCAGTACATACATACATAATTCATACATACATACATACATACATACATACATACATACATACATACATACATACATACATACATACATACATACATAATTCATACATACATACATACATACAAACATACATACATACATACATACATACATACAAACATACAGTACATACATACATTCATACATACATACATACATACAGTACATAAATGCATACATACATTCATTCATACATACATACATACATACATACATACATACATACATACATCTCCATATTTACAGGGGGATACCAACATTCTGCTCTCATTTCTTTGTCTTTGTGTTAGAACCTGACCGGCTGCACGTGTATATCCAGCACCAGTGAAGATGCGGTGGCTTTACCAGGGAAGTGTCCCAGTCCAGGCTGTCAGCAGGCCTTCCTCACCTTCCTTTGTGTTATCTGTGTGTGCAGCATGATCGGAGCTATGGCCCAGACACCCTCTGTCATCATCCTGATCAGGTAAGGAGACCGGTTGCTGTACACACACCGCCCACATGAGGGAGCTGTCGACATGTACGGCTGCTTAAAGGCAACTCAGTCATCTTTGGTACAGTGGTGGAATGTAACTAGGTACATTTACTGTACTACTGCACTACTGTACTTGTACTGTAATATTCTCCAAACTATACAGCTACAACATAAAGTAAATTATGCATATCTGTATATACTGTATATAGTAAGGTTTTCTGGTTTATTACAATTTGGGGCATATTTTTATACTTGTGGCCATATGTCAATAGATATGCATTATTATTACAGGTAGAATAATTAAGTCAGAGAATTATTCCTGTTTTCAAAAATAGTTTAGCAATTTGGGAAATTAACAAATATTCTTGCCATTCAACAAGAGTTATATTATATTTTACATATTTTCAGTGTATCTGTTATAGCATTGTTTTCATATTTTATTGTAATTTTGTGTTCTATATTCATGTTTGTGACTGCTGCAGTACTTTTCCTTTGTTGTTATTTTCTCTTGATATGTTTAATGAATGCACCAGACTCCAAGGCAAATCTTATTCTGATAATGATTAATACCACTCTTGTGTGTATGGTAAATATAATGCTACAGTTAACTGCCGCTAAGCTTAGCTTAACTGGATGGAGGAAACAGCTAGCCTGGCTCCGCTCTGTGTTTACCTCCAAATAAAGTGTTAGAAGTCTAAACTGTTGGGTTGTTTCCAATCTGTCTGATTTCAAACTCTGTTCCTAGATCACAGCAATAGCTGCTATGGTGTGAACAATGTCATAACTGGCCTAAGTTACAGAAATCAGTCCAAGTTTTATAGAAACTGAAATGAACTGGCTACTGGCTGCATTTGAGTATTTATTAAGTACAAAGCTTTTTATGCCAATTCTGTCTGTTTTAGAACTGTAAGTCCAGAGCTGAAATCGTATGCCCTTGGAGTTCTGTTCCTGCTCCTGAGACTGATAGGTAAGACATGTTATATAATTACAGTAACTGTCATGCATTCATATCCAACAAAAAACAATTCTTTGTCACATTCTGTACTACTAATGTCAACTGTCGCCCTGTGATTTTGCTCTGCGATGTAAATCTCAGAGCATTTTTTGACCTTGGTTGAAACGGAGCTCATCTGTCTGTCTGTGGGGATATAAAGAAAATTTGAACTGGTATGCTTTTTGAACTTCTGACCCACTGTCTCTCCACACGCTCCTCCTGCTCCAGGCTTCATCCCTCCACCTCTGATCTTCGGCATGGGCATTGACTCCACCTGCCTGTTCTGGAGCTCTGTCTGCGGTGAGAAGGGCGCCTGCATGCTGTACGACAACGTGGCCTACAGGCATCTGTACGTCAGCATAGCCATCGTCCTCAAGTCCTCTGCCTTCGTCCTGTACACAACCACGTGGCAGTGTTTGAGAAAGAACTACAGGAAATACATCAAGAACAGCGAGGGTTACCTCACACCCACTGAACTCTTCGCCTCCAATGTGACTCTGGACAATTTGGGCAAAGAGATCACCCAGAACCCAGCCAACAGGACAAAGTTCATATACAACCTGGAGGACCAAGAGATGTGTGACAACATGGAGTCAGTTTTATAGTGGCTGTCTGCTGGCACTGCAGACTGGAGCTGAGGCTGTAAACATGCATCTGATCTGATTTCCTTTGGTGTCGTATCAGTAAGGGTCTTATCTTCTTCTCATATAAAACATCAGTCATAATGAAAAAACTGAAGAGATGTTTCTCAAAATGTTCTATATCCACATTGCACTTTTTTTACTAAAATACAGGTTTTGTTTTGCATTTCCTTAATTTGACAGCAGAGTAGAGATTGAGAGCAAACACGGGGAAAGTAACGACGTGGCGCCCCCTGAAATCTTCTTTAGTTCAACTTCAGTTCAAGTTGCCGTCATATTAGGTTTAGGTTCATTAGGAGACCAGAGCTCTGTGAGAAGAAGAAACCTGACATTGTGGTTATTCCTTAGCTTTATTAGACAGTTCATGTTTTATTAGAAGGAAGTGCTTCTCAGGTCCAGATGCCAGATAGAAAAGATGACAGTCATCATAGTGGTGCGTAATAACTGATGCATATTTTAGTTCATGGTTGGAGTACTTTTCCAGACAAACAGAATATACTGTTGTAACTATAGGAAAGCCAACTACAAACTTATTAACAGACTTGTGTGTTCCCTCAATCAATTCTTTAAAAGTTTAACATAACGAATAGGAAAAAAAACAGACATTGAACGTGCATTGACTAAAGAGGCACATCACACAAGAAGCAAAGGCCACCCAACAATTTAACAAGAACTAGGAGTACAGGAAGAGGCATAATCCTAGTAACATATTCCATTAGCACCAGAGAGGTCCCTATTACATGGCTACATGGCCTCAGAGCATCAGGGTCAAGGATAGACAAAATATGGACCCCAATTCATTTCTAACACATTACACAACGCCTGCATTTTTCTTTCATCATAATACACTTAGCAGTGGAAATGAATGGAAGATGTAGTTTTGCCAATAAATCGTATTTGTGCGTTTATTGTTCAATATCGTCTCAAAAGTGAAGATTACAACAATACTGATACAGAAACTCACTTTTTTTTGTCACCAGTGATTTTGGTAGAGTAGAGGTCACTGTGCCTCAAAGGGTGGATATTCCATTTTGGAACCAAACTCTTCAGTTTGAGTTGCACACAGATTAAAAAAGACAAATAAGGAACAGAGTCTTTCAATGTGATCTCCGTTCTTGTTCTAGAGGTCAGTTTAGGACATTTGTTGGAGTTAGAGGAGTGTTGAGCCAGTATGTTCTAATTATCCCTTTACTGTGTCATAGTGTGGAGTTTTTCTATGAATGCTGGACGAGATTTGGAAACAAATTTTATGTTTCAGAGTCACAGAATGTTTTTGTTTTTTTAACATCACACCATTTTTAGAAATTAGGTGCAACTTTCCAAAGCAAAAATGATCTAAAAAGCAACAGACTGTGAGAGAGGATAGAGGAGTTTGGTGGCCCACCTATGAATAGTTGGACAATACCTACAGTACATGAGCTGATTCAGTAACTGAACCTGTGACATTTCAGTTACATGACTATCTCTCTATCCACTGATTTGACCGTACCACCATTATAATTCTGCCAGGAACACTCATGTCAATGACAAATGGAGACAGAAATATAGTTTGACTTGGTGGTGTAATTCTACTCCTAGGGGATGCCCCCTGCGGCAGTAATGCATGGAATACACAGCAACATGATAAATAAGCAGGGAACGTTGCAAATAAGACTCTCCAGGGTACATGTATGTACTAGGGCCAAAGCTGTTGGAGGCTGTGGGGGAGGAGGCCTTCGACAAAATAATCAGTAACAGCAGCAAAGCTCACATGAGTGTGAAGACATTTAAGTAGAATGCCAAGTCAAGGCAGTGAGACATGCTGATTGTGGTAGGCTAGCTGTCAGCAGACACAGCATAGCATGCCGCACAGTGTCCAGCCACAATTAGTTCATTTAAAAGCATGCTGGTAATGCATGCAATGATAAAAGAGATATATATATATATATTTAGTATGTCACTAAGCTGCACAGACTCTGTGGTTTGGTGGTAATGGTTAAATGCACATTTAACTTCAATGGCCACTAAATTCTATCTAAGACCATGGAAAAGCTTTATAATGCATACTGCATTGTGATGTTGAACATTTTTAGCAAACCTCAGCTGACTCTCAATCACTCACACTGCAGTGATTGTCTTAACACAGATTGTTTTGTTTTTTCAAATGGTAATTTTGTTTTTAGGAATTCTATGGGATTCTGATTTCTGACATATCCAGTTTATAGAGAGAATATATTGTTTTTTCCTGGCTTACTTTGTAAGTATTTAATATGTTTTGCATCAAAAATATGGACCTTTGTCCAGCCACTCACCATCGCAATAGTCTAGATATCATCCCTTTGATGTTTGGAGGTGGGGGTTAAAGGAGTATTTTAACATTTTATAAAAAAAAAGAAAGGAAAAAAAAAGAATAAAAAACGAAAAGAAAATGAGAATTTCTTGCCGAGAATTAGACAAATAGATTGATACCACTCTCATATTTGAACAGTAAATATGAAGCTAGAGCTAGCACTAGCTTAGCTTAAAGACTGGAGATGGGGGCAACGTGCTAGCCTGGCTTTGTCCAAAAGTAAAAAAAAAAAAAAAAAAAACAGCTACCATCCTAAAGCAATTTTTATTATCAATCCATACAAAACTGTAAAAACAACTTGTTGTCTTTGGTGGTTGCCTGGCAACATTACAGAAGTGACAAGAGTCCAGGAAGTCACCGCACCGCCAAGGAACAGTCGTGCACACAACTCCTCCGTCAAAGTGAAACGTGTCTGTTTTTTGGACGGTTTAATGAAATTAGATATGAGGTGTTAAGAGATTAAGAGATGCTGCTAGGGTGATTTTAGTTCCAGAGCTAGGCTAACAGTTTCTCTCATTTTCTATCTTTGTGCTAAGCTAAGCTAACCAACTGCTGGTTGTACCCTACAGACATGAGAGTGGAATCAATCTTCTTATCTGACTCTCTGCAAGAAAGCAAATGAGCATATTTCCTAAAATGTTGAACTGTTCTTGTAAGTTAAAGTTCCCTGATTCAGTCTCATTTTATGCTGCCGCTCATGTTTTATGAGTAGTTTTTTTTGCAAATGGTGGAATTTATCTTGGATCCACTTTACTCATATGATGTATTTGGTTTGGCACTTCAGTGAACACAATTTAAACTATACATTGATAATGCTTCAGCATCATAAATAATAAAGAGAAGATGATATAAAATGGGGAAAAGAGACAGTTGTTAGAGAATGTTGGAGATCAACAATAAACCTTCAAATAACACAGAGCCATGCCAGACTAATGTCTGCTTGGTGTGATGGGAAGTAAGAGAGTATAAATACAGATTTTTTGAAAATTCTTAAAGATTTTTGCTTGAAACAGTTTCCAAGCTCAAAACTTGACTGTCCCTGATGGGAGGTTTGTCTCCTAGCAGGACATTCAGGACAGCTGGACATTATGCTAAGATGTAAAAACTTCTAACGAGGAGGGTGTTAACTAACATTACCAGCTAGCAACCATATTCTCCTCAGTAACCCCCGACAGGTGACACTGTCTGTGCTAGCTGTAACGTCCAGTGTGTTATAGTGCTGACTCCTCTGTACATATTAGCGCCATACAAGTGCCAAAGTGACACCATAGAAGTGTTCTGTAAAGTTCTGCAGAGGACTTTGTCTCACCACGCTGGAGCTCAGAGCAGGTCCTCCAGCTGTATGTAGCCTTTCTGTGATATCCCTCCTCTTACGTTAACCATATCATACAAAAAGTGTCCCAAAAACATATTGCCTATAAAATATTGTATATGGGTCTAGATAAACAGTAGGCCTATTATTTAAGATGTAATAACTGTTAATATGTAGGACTTTTCTACTAGTGAAGGTATTGTCTAATTTAGATTAATCTTTCTTTTCATCAGTGGCGAAGCTGATAGCTGTTTGTCGCTTTGGTCCAAATAAAAACAATACTTTGCTTGAAATAAGTGGCACCAATGTTAAGCTACAGCTTGACATTGTACAGTAGATGAGGTCAACAAACTTCACGGGTCGCTGTCCTGCACCTGTGCCTGGATATTAAGCTCTACTTTGAGACGTTATCTGATGTTGTGCCATATCAACCTGTGCACTGTAACGTTCAACACTCACAAAGAAGAAGACGACGTATTTTAGGTCTGTCTGATGCGCTGGCAAGTGTGACAGCGCGTGCTTGACCTTGTATTCACCTGTGGCGACAGGACTGTTTGGCCTTGTGGTGAGAAAATAACTTTGGAGCATAAATGTTTTTTTACATCCTATTTTTCTCATTATTCTCTTTTGATGACCTTGCTTTGTGGTAACAGCAGGTTGATTTTTATAGCGGATCTTTAGTGACAGAAGTATGGACATATGAAGAGTTTACCGCCAAAATATAGACATTTCTGGGCAAAAACAATGTCCTGAGGTTTACCATTCAAGAGACATTTTGACATCGATGGACAGTTATCCTGTAAAAATGCCCATGATGTGTTTTTGTTGCTATTAATTATTTCTTACGATAGTCACTTTTTTTAACGACGGATGTTATTTTGGGAGCAAACTCTTCGTATGCAGATAAATAATCCTTGGGTCCGAGCCTTGAGGCAGCATGCCTCTGACTATAGTGAGACCATGTGCTAACCATGTGGTTCAGAGTGATGTGCTTATGTTGTGGGGGGGGGGGGGGTTCAGGAGGAACTTCATGACACTTGCAGGGGGACTTGGAAAAGAAAATGACATTAAAGTAAGATAATATCACCTATATTTTCAAAGCATCACTAAAGATTTTTAGATATGCTCTATTGCTTCTTTGAATTTTTTTTTTTTCCCTTTAGAATATATGAATTTATATTTAAAAGCTTTATGTTCTGTATATTTCTTGGAAAAGATTACATGATTGTATGTTTATTGTAAATACATTAAATATACTATTTTTGTTTTTAATATGACATTTTCTGCCTAACAACTATCTGTTATTGTTATGATGACGATGATGATGATGATGATGATGATGATGATGATGATGATGATTTTGTAGTTAATCAGAGGTTTTCCCACCATTTAAATATTAGTCTACATATTGAACATAAGTCTGGAAGTAGTGATAAAAAGTCATAGTATAGTATGTCAAAAATAGTCTTAGTATAGTATATTGAAAAAGTAATAACAATAAAAAAGTTATAGTATGTCAACATAAGTCAGGAACAACATGCAAAGTTTCTGGCCTGGACATTAAACCATGGGTCTGAAAGAGATATATATTATACATTGTATAGTATGTCGAAAATAGTGAAAAAAAGTCACAGTATAGTATGTCAACATAAGTCTGGGAGAACATGCAAACTCATCAGAAAAGTTCCCGGACAGGAGATTGAACCATGGGTCTGAAAGAGATATACAGTGAGGAAAATAAGTATTTGAACACCCTGCTGTTTTGCAAGTTCTCCCACTTAGAAATCATGGAGGGGTCTAAAATTGTCATCGTAGGTGCATGTCCACTGTGAGAGACATAATCTAAAAAAGAAAATCCATAAATCACAATGTATGATTTTTTTAACTATTTATTCGTATGATACAGCTGCAAATACGTATTTGAACACCTGTCTATCAGCTACAATTCTGACCCTCAAAGACCTGTTAGTCTGCCTTCAAAATGTCCACCTCCACTCCATTTATTTCCCTAAATTAGATGTAGTTGTTTGAGGTCGTTAGCTGCATAAAGACACCTGTCCACCCCATACAATCAGTAAGAATCCAACTACTAACATGGCCAAGACCAAAGAGCTGTCCAAAGACACTAGAGACTAAATTGTACACCTCCACAAGGCTGGAAAGGGCTACCGGGAAATTGCCAAACAGCTTGGTGAAAAAAGGTCCACTGTTGGAGCAATCATTAGAAAATGGAAGAAGCTAAACATGACTGTCAATCTCCCTCGGACTGGGACTCCATGCAAGATCTCACCTCGTGGGGTCTCAATGATCCTAAGAAAGGTGAGAAATCAGCCCAGAACTACACGGGAGGAGCTGGTCAATGACCTGAAAAGAGCTGGGACCACCGTTTCCAAGGTTACTGTTGGTAATACACTAAGACGTCATGGTTTGAAATCATGGCATGGAAGGAAACCAAGTCAAGACAAAATAACCAGCACATGTCAATTCCAATAAAACCGTGTTTGGAGTCTTAAGTTTGCAAGAATGACCATTTGGATGATCCAGAGGAGTCATGGGAAAAAGTCATGATGGAGGAGCTGGTCAACATCAGATGAGACCAAAATAGAACTTTTTGGTCATAATTCCACTAACCGTGTTTGGTTTGAAATCATGCCCAGGAAGAAGAATAATGAGTACCATCCCAAGAACACCATCCCTACTTTGAAGCATGGGGTGTAGTAGCATCATGCTTTGGGGGTGTTTTTTCTGCACATGGGACAGGGCGACTGCACTGTATTAAGGAGAGGATGACCGGGGCCATGTATTAGAAAAAAGATTTGGGGGAACAACCTCCTTCCCTCAGTTAGAGCATTGAAAATGGGTTGAGGCTGGGTCTTCCAACATGACAATGACCGAAAACAGCCAGGATAAAAGGAGTAATCTGTAATAGCATATCAAGGTTCTGGAGATCTAAACATCAAAAGTTCATCATACTTCATAGTATCCAGTACATCAAAAAACCCAAGTAGAGAAGAAAATAGTCATTTGAGGGAGTTCAAAATCTGTGTTTCTCAGCAAACAGCCCAGAAACCTGACTGATCTAGAGAAGATCTGTGTGGAGGAGTGGGCCAAAATCCATAGTCTGCAGTGTGTCAAACCTGGTGAAAAACTACAGGAAACGTTTGACCTCTGGAACTGCAAAAAAGTCATAGTATGTACCAAATATTAACATTGATTTTCAAAAATCAGGTGTTCAAAACTTATTTGCAGCTGTATCATACCAAAAATAGTTAAAAATCAAACATTGTGATTTCTGGATTTTCTTTTTAGATTATGTCTCTCACAGTAGACATGCACCTCAAAAATAGTCAATTTCAGACCCCTCCAAAATTTCTAAGTGGGAGAACTTCAAAAAAAGTCATAGTATGTTCAAAAATTTTCCTCACTGTATAGTACACTAAAAAATAGTCATAGTATGAAAAATCCATAGTACATCAAAAATAGTCATAGTATAGTGGAAAAATAGTCAATAGTACAAAAAAGGTTGAAAACAGACATGCAGAGTCAAAAAAAATAAAAGTACTTAAAAAATAGTCATAGTATAGTAAGTCAAAAATAGTCATAGTATAGTTTGTCAAAAAGAAAAAACTGAAAAAAGTAGTCAAAAAAAGTTTTGTATATAGAAAAAATAGTATATAAAAAAATAGTATTACTTCAAAAAATAGTCAGTAATAGTAAAAAATAGTCATAGTATAGTTATGTCAAAAAAAAAGTATAGACATCAAAAAAACAATCATAGTGTATAGTATGTCAAAAAAGTCATAGTAAAGTACTTCAAAAAAGTCATAGTAAAAGTATATCAAAAAATAGTCATAGTATAATATCAAAAATAGTCATAGTATAGTACATCAAAAATAGTCATAGTATAGTATATCAAAAATAGTCATAGTAAAGTAATCAAAAAATAGTCATAGTATAGTCAAAAACATCAAAAATCAAAAAATAGTCATAGTATAGTACATCAAAAAATAGTCATAGTATAGTACATCAAAAATAGTCATAGTATAGTACATCAAAAAATAGTCATAGTATAGTACATCAAAAAATAGTCATAGTATAGTACATCAAAAAAATAGTCATAGTATAGTACATCAAAAAAATAGTCATAGTATAGTACATCAAAAAATAGTCATAGTATAGTACATCAAAAAAATAGTCATAGTATAGTACATCAAAAATAGTCATAGTATAGTCATAGTATAGTACATCAAAAAAATAGTCATAGTATAGTACATCAAAAAATAGTCATAGTATAGTACATCAAAAAATAGTCATAGTATAGTACATCAAAAAATAGTCATAGTATAGTACATCAAAAATAAAAAATCAAAAAAAAAATAGTCATAGTATAGTATATCAAAAAAAAATAGTCATAGTATAGTATATCAAAAAATAGTCATAGTATAGTACATCAAAAATAGTCATAGTATAGTACATCAAAAAATAGTCATAGTATAGTACATCAAAAAATAGTCATAGTATAGTACATCAAAAAATAGTCATAGTATAGTACATCAAAAAATAGTCATAGTATAGTACATCAAAAAATAGTCATAGTATAGTACATCAAAAAATAAAAAAATAGTCATAGTATAGTACATCAAAAAAAATAGTCATAGTATAGTACATCAAAAAATAGTCATAGTATAGTACATCAAAAAATAGTCATAGTATAGTACATCAAAAATAGTCATAGTATAGTACATCAAAAAAATAGTCATAGTATAGTACATCAAAAATAGTCATAGTATAGTACATCAAAAAATAGTCATAGTATAGTACATCAAAAAATAGTCATAGTATAGTACATCAAAAAATAAAAAATAGTCATAGTATAGTACATCAAAAAATAGTCATAGTATAGTACATCAAAAAAAATAAATAGTATAGTACATCAAAAATAGTTATAGTATAGTATATCAAAAAATAGTCATAGTATAGTACATCAAAAAATAGTCATAGTATAGTACATCAAAAATAGTCATAGTATAGTACATCAAAAAATAGTCATAGTATAGTACATCAAAAAATAGTCATAGTATAGTACATCAAAAAAATAGTATAGTACATCAAAAAATAGTCATAGTATAGTACATCAAAAAATAGTCATAGTATAGTACATCAAAAAATAGTCATAGTATAATCAAAAATAGTCATAGTATAGTACATCAAAAAATAGTCATAGTACATCAAAAATAGTATAGTACATCAAAAATAGTCATAGTATAGTACATCAAAAAATAGTCATAGTATAGTAGTCATCAAAAAATAGTCATAGTATAGTACATCAAAAATAGTCATAGTATAGTACATCAAAAAATAGTCATAGTATAGTACATCAAAAAAATAGTCATAGTATAGTACATCAAAAAATAGTCATAGTATAGTATGTTAAAAATAGTTATAGTATAGTATATCAAAAAATAGTCATAGTATAGTACATCAAAAAATAGTCATAGTATAGTACATCAAAAATAGTCATAGTATAGTACATCAAAAATAGTCATAGTATAGTACATCAAAAAATAGTCATAGTATAGTACATCAAAAAATAGTCATAGTATAGTACATCAAAAAATAGTCATAGTATAGTACATCAAAAATAGTTATAGTATAGTACATCAAAAATAGTCATAGTATAGTACATCAAAAAAAAATAGTCAAAAATAGTATAGTATATCATCAAAAATAGTCATAGTATAGTACATCAAAAAATAGTCATAGTATAGTACATCAAAAAATAGTCATAGTATAGTATGTTAAAAATAGTTATAGTATAGTACATCAAAAAATAGTCATAGTATAGTACAAAAAAATAGTCATAGTATAGTACATCAAAAAATAGTCATAGTATAGTACATCAAAAATAGTCATAGTATAGTACATCAAAAAATAGTCATAGTATAGTACATCAAAAAATAGTCATAGTATAGTACATCAAAAAATAGTCATAGTATAGTACATCAAAAAATAGTCATAGTATAGTACATCAAAAAATAGTCATAGTATAGTACATCAAAAAATAGTCATAGTATAGTACATCAAAAATAGTCATAGTATAGTACATCAAAAAAAAAATAGTATAGTACATCAAAAAATAGTCATAGTATAGTACATCAAAAAATAGTCATAGTATAGTACATCAAAAAAAAATAGTCAAAAAATAGTATAGTATAGTACATCAAAAAATAGTCATAGTATAGTACATTATAGTAAAAAAATAGTCATAGTATAGTACATCAAAAAATAGTCATAGTATAGTATATCAAAAAATAGTCATAGTATAGTACATCAAAAAAAAATAGTCAAAAAATAGTCATAGTATAGTACATCAAAAAATAGTCATAGTATAGTACATCAAAAAATAGTCATAGTATAGTACATCAAAAAAATAGTCATAGTATAGTACATCAAAAAAATAGTCATAGTATAGTACATCAAAAAATAGTCATAGTATAGTACATCAAAAATAGTCATAGTATAGTACATCAAAAAAATAGTCATAGTATAGTACATCAAAAAATAGTCATAGTATAGTACATCAAAAATAGTCAAAATAGTACATCAAAAAATAGTCATAGTATAGTACATCAAAAAAAAATAGTATAGTACATCAAAAAAATAGTCATAGTATAGTACATCAAAAAATAGTCATAGTATAGTATATCAAAAATAGTCATAGTATAGTATATTAAAAAAATAGTCATAGTATAGTACATCAAAAAATAGTCATAGTATAGTACATCAAAAAATAGTCATAGTATAGTACATCAAAAAATAGTCATAGTATAGTACATCAAAAAATAGTCATAGTATAGTATATCAAAAAATAGTCATAGTATAGTACATCAAAAAATAGTCATAGTATAGTACATCAAAAAATAGTCATAGTATAGTACATCAAAAAATAGTCATAGTATAGTACATCAAAAAATAGTCATAGTATAGTACATCAAAAAATAGTCATAGTATAGTACATCAAAAAAATAGTCATAGTATAGTACATCAAAAAATAGTCATAGTATAGTATATCAAAAAATAGTCATAGTATAGTACATCAAAAAATAGTCATATATCAAAAAAATAGTCATAGTATAGTACATCAAAAATAGTCATAGTATAGTACATCAAAAAATAGTCATAGTATAGTATATCAAAAATAGTCATAGTATAGTACATCAAAAATAGTCATAGTATAGTACATCAAAAAAAAAATAGTCATAGTATAGTACATCAAAAAATAGTCATAGTATAGTACATCAAAAAATAGTCATAGTATAGTACATCAAAAAAAATAGTCATAGTATAGTACATCAAAAAAATAGTCATAGTATAGTACATCAAAAAATAGTCATAGTATAGTACATCAAAAATAGTCATAGTATAGTACATCAAAAAATAGTCATAGTATAGTACATCAAAAAATAGTCATAGTATAGTACATCAAAAAATAGTCATAGTATAGTACATCAAAAAAAAAAATAGTCATAGTATAGTACATCAAAAAATAGTCATAGTATAGTACATCAAAAAAATAGTCATAGTATAGTACATCAAAAAATAGTCATAGTATAGTACATCAAAAAATAGTCATAGTATAGTACATCAAAAAATAGTCATAGTATAGTACATCAAAAAAAAAATAGTCATAGTATAGTACATCAAAAAAATAGTCATAGTATAGTACATCAAAAATAGTCATAGTATAGTACATCAAAAAAATAGTCATAGTATAGTACATCAAAAAAATAGTCATAGTATAGTACATCAAAAATAGTCATAGTATAGTACATCAAAAAATAGTCATAGTATAGTACATAGTAAAAAAATAGTCATAGTATAGTACATCAAAAAATAGTCATAGTATAGTACATCAAAAATAGTCATAGTATAGTACATCAAAAAATAGTCATAGTATAGTACATCAAAAAATAGTCATAGTATAGTACATCAAAAAATAGTCATAGTATAGTACATCAAAAAATAGTCATAGTATAGTACATCAAAAAATAGTCATAGTATAGTACATCAAAAATAGTCATAGTATAGTACATCAAAAAAAAAAATAGTCATAGTATAGTACATCAAAAAATAGTCATAGTATAGTACATCAAAAAATAGTCATAGTATAGTACATCAAAAAATAGTCATAGTATAGTATATCAAAAAATAGTCATAGTATAGTACATCAAAAAATAGTCATAGTATAGTATATCAAAAAATAGTCATAGTATAGTATATCAAAAAATAGTCATAGTATAGTACATCAAAAAATAGTCATAGTATAATATATCAAAATAGTCATAGTATAGTACATCAAAAAATAGTCATAGTATAGTACATCAAAATAGTCATAGTATAGTACATCAAAAAATAGTCATAGTATAGTACATCAAAAAATAGTCATAGTATAGTACATCAAAAAATAGTCATAGTATAGTACATCAAAATGTTCATATTATAGTACATCAAAAAATAGTCATAGTATAGTACATCAAAAAATAGTCATAGTATAGTACATCAAAAATAGTCATAGTATAGTATATCAAAAAATAGTCATAGTATAGTACATCAAAAAATAGTCATAGTATAGTACATCAAAAAATAGTCATAGTATAGTATGTTAAAAATGTTCATATTATAGTACATTAAAAAATAGTCATAGTATAGTATATCACAAAATAGTCATAGTATAGTATGTTAAAAATAGTCATAGTATAGTACATAAAAAAATAGTCATAGTATAGTACATCAAAAAATAGTCATAGTATAGTACATCAAAAAATAGTCATAGTATAGTAAATCAAAAAATAGTCATAGTATAGTATATAAAAAAATAGTCATAGTATAGTATATCAAAAAATAGTCATAGTATAGTACATCAAAAAATAGTCATAGTATAGTACATCAAAAAATAGTCATAGTATAGTACATCAAAAAATAGTCATAGTGTAGTTTATCAGCAGTTGAAACCACAGAGCAACCGTGCTAAAACTCTTACTACAGTAAAAAAAAAAGTGATAAATAGTCGAAGTATAGTATGTCCAAAAAACACCATAGTGTGTCGAACAAAATAATTCAAATGTCATAGTATAGTATGTCTGTTCATATTGTCTGTTTGTGCTAAGACAATATGATGCAGTTTGATATATGACCTGCAGAGCTATGCTTGTGACAAAAGGCTGTATTTACTTGGGGAATGCTTGGTCACATAGGGTGAAAGGTCACATTTTATCCTCTTGTCTAAATGCAAAGAAGATAAACCCTGACATCAGTTTAATTGAAATGTGCATGTGCTTTGCCATGATCTAATTTCCTGTCATCCAAGCCCTGTGGTTATCCCCGGGCCTCCCAGCAGCGGTTGGAGATAATAACCAGGGTTATGGCTTGACCGGTGGATCACCTTGTACCGCGGCTTTGAGGGAGCGATGGACGTGTTCGGGGCCAGGTCGCAGCGTTGCTTTTATATGAGAGCCAGGGCTGTGAGCTCTCCTGTTTCTCGAGTGCAGACAGGGTCTTGCCAGGGCCACGGTGCAGTGAAATGGAAAGCATGCCATTCCCTGTTCCGCTTGATGCCGAGTGACTGTGAGAGGTTGTGTCATGTTCCTTGGCTATTGACTCAATGACTTGGGTATTCATGACGAAAGCCTGAACTTGTGCGTGCTCTCTGCGTGCTGACAGAGAAATGTGTCTTCCACTTGTCTTCACATTGACCCGAGGACTCTGCTGAACTGACGTGTCCGCATCCCCAAAGTCTCACCTCCTGGACCCAAAGTAACCTTTCCACGACCTTGCCTGTCTTTCACGCTCTGTTAGCTGTGTGTCTGGTTCAACAAACAATTCACTAAACTTGTGCTTATTTTTTTTTACTGACATAGCTACGGATTACCTGTCTGTGGCAGTCAACATATTCAGCTTGGATGACATGGTGGAGAATTCCACCTTATGTGTTGCATATTATTTATTGTCACAGTGGGTTGAAAAGTCAACGTACAGAGTAAGCACGGGCCATTAGCAGGTACTGAAATGACAGGTCAAAGAACCAGACCTTCATGACTGCCCCTGCTCTCAGGTTCATCCACAAGACAAAATCACCATATGCCCTTCATTTGTTGGACTTAGGATATCTATAACTTGCCCTGCTGCTAATGATTTATTATGTATTCTTCTTTACATTGTATATAAAAGGAGTATTCTGCATATTTGACTAATGCCTTGTCATGTGACATGGCTCTGACAGCTGACCTGATTTATTGCAAGGTTCCCTGCAAACTATCTCTGACTCAGTGACAACGGCCCAATTATCCCTTTCATGCAGAGAAGGTCCAGATACAAAAGCGGCTGTGAATTGCAAATCCAGCTGCAGACTGTCCTTGCTCTCCTCTAATCTAATAATGTGATCCATCATTTCAGCAGTGACGGCTCTACACCCCAGGCATGGAAAACAATCCCACAGAGGATTAGTATGAAGAGGGAGCATATCCATATATGCAGTCCTCAGTCCTGCAGAAATGTAAAATCACAAAAATATGTTTATAGTAATGTCTCACATCATCCCTTTGCATTTCTTGGTTTTGAGGATTTCAAAAATGACTTTCTTGATTACATATTTCCAGACTAAACTGTTATTGGTTGTGACCTTCCAAACATAAACATGACATCCATAACCAGCATAGCTGCCTTCAGGAAAATAAGAATCCCTGTTTCAGGCAGGACAGAACGACTGTAACACTCGGGGTTTCCTGCTCAGTAGTAGTGGCGCTGTTGGTTGAGGGATGGTCTTGTTGCAGAGGCATCCATTACCCTGATGAGCACACAGCCCTCGAGCACGACAGCACAGCCACACGATGAGCAAGACAGGCGACTGCCACTATTTGTTCCCACTAAAGCATTCATCACACTAATTACCCATGGTGCCAAGCAGCTCCTGTAGCCCCGGTGAAGCTTTGGCTGCTCGTTTGGAGCCGAGGTGAGGTAGGGAAACCTCAGATGAGTCTAAACACAAGGCTGTCCTCTTTTCTGGCTCTCTTGCACATAATTAACTCAGCACTGCAGCAACTTGACAAATTGGAATGATGAATCAGGCCTCTATGAATAGATACAAATACATGATCAATCAAAATTACCCAACAATGTTCTCAGTCTGAGGAAATGTGCTGCTGTGAAGGACAAAAGAAGAGTCTTTGCTTTGAATGACTTGGGTCCTCTAGCAGAAAAGTGAGGGGGGGTCTTTGTTGTGTTTTGCCTGTGAAAATGGAGACGCAAGGCAGTGCTAAAAGGGTGGTGCAGAGAAAAGTGGTTGCAAAATCTCACCATTCCATCCTTTAACGGCTAAATTAAAACCATCAATGACTGTTTTAAAGCACAATGCAACCTGCCCCCCACCCTCTTGGGAAACTCTCAGTTTTTTAAAAAGAAACAGACTCTGAATTATAGCCATTTATGCCACGTAACTTTGAATAGCACCAGGAAAAACTCTTGGTTTGTTTTTTAGTTTCTGTGTCATTCAGTGAAGCCTCCAACTGTCCGTGTCCCTCCAGGCCTTCACACAGCCGTCTGAACTATGTAACGTCCAGGACATCACAACGTCACAGCATCACCTCCCTGCAGTGGACACAGACCAACACATCAAGGACGAGGAAAGTTCCAGGAAGCACCAAATACTGTCCTCTTCGTAGTCAGACTTTGAGAGTTTCACTGCTGCAATTGTTAAAACATTCCATTAACCCTTAGATGCACCGGTCACTGGAACCTCCACTCTTCATCTCTCTCTTCTAAAAACAATTATTTTAATTTGGCACCAGCATAATTTAACGTTTGTCATTTTTATCATCAAATTATCTATCCTGCTCGAGTCTGTCTCTCTAAGTGGTGCTGCTTAGATACTAAGATAGCTGGGCTAAACTAAGCTAAACTACTTAGTTATGGCAACAGTTCATCAATTCAATTCAATTTAATTTATATAGCGCTAAATCACAACAACAGTTATGTCATTGCGCTTTTCATAAAAGAGCAGGTCTAGACCGTACTCTGTGATGTCATCCACATCTACAGTAATATAAGCTGGCAAGCTAATGCTAGCTACTAATCTGAATTTAATAGCAGATACTTGTTAACATAATTGTAAAGCAGCTATCAACTTAGTGGTGTCAACTTTCTCTGAGGTAATAAAGACAATAATTGATGCATCAAAGGCGAAATTACCTTGCTGTGTATGTGAATGGTGATGCTGAATGATGAACAATAAAAAGACCAATAATTTGTATTCCACCTAAGGAATAGAAAGGTGCATTCTCCTCATTTAAAGCTGGTAATGTATCAGTAAAAAAGCACAAAATAGTACACACTACAGAACCTCCTGCATTTGTACTCTTCTTTGTATTTATAAATAAAATCATCTTTCACAGTTTAAGGCAGCAATTATTATTTTTTTGTGCAAATGATTGTACTAATGCTGCTTCATTAGAGACAGAAAGCAGCAAGAGTCTGTCATTTAAAAACAATGCTCTTTATTCTACTATTCAGAGTGTGCCTCAGTTCAAAGTTGAGTTGGATGTTTGTTGATAATTTACTTAGCTATGTGGGTTACTCTTGTGCCGGATAACAAGTGCTGGTCTGAGTAAGGTCAAAGGTTAAGTAGGGCTTTGTACAAGTCCTAATGAGGATCTCTGCACTTCGCCAGCATGGCTTTGTTCACAACCGGGATGGCTGTTGACATTGCGTCATCATTGGACACTGACCTGTAGCACAATGTGCCTCTCAAGCATGTGATTCGCTTCATGGTGGATGACGCAGTGGCCCTGGAGGGGTCAGAGATCAGCAGGCTGGGAGTTGAAAAGAAGGTCCAGTGATCACAGGTAAGACAGCGGCTGAGGTGCTCTAATCTAACTAAAGTTATTGTTGCTTCCTGCCTTGGATTTGACCCCGCTGAGCAGCCTGAGAGCTTTGTTTTAATAGCTGCTAAGGTTGGCAGCATTGAGACGGTCTACCGGCTCTGTTTACTCTACAGCATCCACTGTCTACATCACTGTAATTGTTTATTGTCAAATGATATTTTGTTGAAAGGGGTTTGTTCTCGATATTCAGAACCTAAATATAGCAGCACACAACTGTTTGCTATGTGAAGATATAGCGGAGTAATGGCGTCCTGAGCAGATAATATAGTTCACCCACTCTTTAAGTTCTTTTTTTTTTAACTTACTTTTTATTTATTACTCTTTAAGCTCTGTATTGCTAAATAGTTAATTATAGATCCAAGAGGTAACTGACACAAGGACAGGACTTAAAAAGTGCAATTACAAAGCTGTCTGCTAGTTCAGCACCACGGACAGCGCCATAGATTTATCAATACACCGCACAGTTACGTCATTTGGACGTTACATTGGCGCGGGCCACCTCAGGTACGGCTAGTACACCCCCCCACGCGGCTACTGAAAATTCAAAGCCATTCTTCGGGGCCATATATTCTAACTTTAACAAAGCTCAGTCAGATAAAGGACCAATGAGTCTAGACTAACATATTCAACTTAACATCCCCTCTTTTCTTTTTGAATATTTTATTTTCAATATATTTCAATATTTTCAAAAAGTTTTATGTAACAAAACAGAACAGAAAAGCATGTCTTGGATAGATGTCATATTGCTGTTGTCTACAAGGCCGAACTTAACATCCCCTCTTAACGTGGGGATATAGTTTAAATCATCATCACCCTTCAAATCTTCAACTGGTTGTAATGTTATAACCCCTTTCTGCCAAAGCTAACACACACAGGTGTTTTCACTGATGTTGGCTGATTTGGACTCCCTCAGGACTGCGTGGGTGGGTACAAATGGCAGCTGATTAACATCTTCCTCACACTCCTGTTAGCTATGATGCACCCACCTGTACCTGGGAAGGAAAGCTTACACTGTTAAGGCATGGTCACATACATTTCCATTCAAAGACATGGATTCAAAGACTATATCTGCACTGGGCCCTTAAAAAGGACCATAGACTGTAAACAGACCAGACTTCAGAGGTGGCACCTCAGCCCATAGGGAGTTGGGTTGGGAACCAGAGGGTTGTTGGTTCAAGTCCCCATAAGGACCAAAGTATGGCGTGTTGGTTGCTAGTTGATAGATGTCATTTCACCTCTTGAGCACCAAACAGTGTTGCACCTGTGATAATGTCCCTTTATAATTCCTTTTAATGTTCATATCAGATATCCTGTGGATGAAGAAGACAACAGGTGCCTCTATATGTTACAATTTAACTTTGCTTAGTTATCATCACTTTAAAAAGACAATTATTATTTTATCTTATTTGATAAGCTGATAAGCAGGTTTTTGCTGTGGCCTACAGGCCGGGTCATGACATTCCTGGATCTGCATGCTCACTGAGGCTTTGCCAAACACCAACAGGACACATTACTGGAGGATATGAGAGAGGCTACAGAGTACTTTTTAGATCACAACCATTTATCTCACTAACATAATGAGATTACACTACACTTGACTCTAAATACCAAGAAGACTACTACGTTTTCCTAGAAGCCAGTAATGTGTGCATGCGTGCGTCCTCTTTAGGTTTTCTCTTGTGGATGAGCACAGAGGCTGTCATTGGCCCATTTCTCCCACCTTATTAAGCAGACCTATTGTATTAGTACTGTATGTAAAACACTTGAGGGATTTAACAGATTAGCCATTAGTTGGTTAGAGGGGGTAAAGAGCTTAGCAGTGCGCTGTAATTCAACGATATGTTTAGGTAGCCAACTTGAAGCCTAAAAAAAATGCTGCAAACCAGCGGCTGCCCCCGACTGTGCTGTAAACGGTCACATCCTGGTGGTTTTGCACACACAGCAGGTCTCTCTTGGCCATACTCTCCCTCAATTTGTCTCCAATTAGCTAGCTTTCAGCTCTCCGCGTGTGATAAGTCTTAAAGGGCACCAAATCACAAAATGCAGGAGGGATTTTATCATCTTTAGTCTTAAATCTGTGATTAATGTTAACTGGACTTGTCACTGGATAGCACAGGAAGTGGAGAGTTCAGTGAATTAAACGTGGAGTAATGCATCATCCCCATCCAGTGTGGTAAACACTTTAGCCTTGACCTTCCACTGTTGATTGGTCTTGGACTCGGCCATGTGTTTTGTTAGCAGGCAGGGCAGAGCTTGTTTTGTGTGAGCAGTCACTGGATGACTGCAAAGCTGGCCGTCTGGAAGAACGTGACAGCACACTCAGCCCTGGGACTCATGGAGTATGAATCAACAGTGACATGGCCATGCAGACATTTTCACATGTAGATGACTTGCTTCTAAGAGCATCAAGATAATTTAATCTAGGAATAGAAAAAAGTGGTCAGGAGTCCGTCTTGGTGCCACTGGTGCAGAAACATCAGGAGCTAAAAGTAGGACCGTACTGTATGAGGAGACACAGACGGCACCGGGACAACACTGTCCATTATGACAGTGTGAAAAGGTGTTGAATCTCTAGGTGCAATCATACACTGTGACATGTAGTCACAACGCAAGTTAGTGGAGCTGAGTTTTACGGTCTTATTATAAGATATTAGTTACTGATTAGGATGAGATCATTAGTGGGACACATGCACAAATATTAAATCTTAAACAGGAACATTGATGGGTAAGGGGTATACTTATTGGCACTGTGGAGTAACTTCAGGGGTGTCTAATTTCAAAAATAGGGTTTTGAATAATTCCTAAACTAATCATACACCATAATTAAAAATTCGAAATGTAGCATTGAAGTGTTTTTCAGTTACAATATTGTTGTTTAGTAAATTACAAATTGATGGTGCAGTGCTGTATAAAGCTAGGCTCGTTCTTTCTACCCAGAATGCTTTGTGCTGGTCAGGGGGTAAAATCTGTACATGTTTTACATACAACATCAGAGAGTGGATGATGTTCAGATTACAGCAATACAAATAAAAAAAACTATTGAGACAAACAGAACATTGTATTATTCAGCCCCTCTTAACTGACAGGTCAGTTTGAGTGACATATATACATACATAAGAGGTTGTAAAGAACAGATGAACAGATGTCACAATTCAAAATCATTGGGGGGGGATATGTCTGATGAATGAGACATGTGTGATGGCCACAGCCATCTTAACAGTAGAAACCTCTTGCACTCACATTTCTTTTCTTTGGCTTAGGTTTTCTTAAAGATTGGTTCATATCATTTCCCCAAAACATTACACATTCATGCTTTTGTTTCATTCAAACATGTATTCATTGCAAATAATTTACAGGACACATGGTTTTGTTTCACATACATACTTTACCTAGATGACAATACAAGACATATTTTTGTAGGGCACACATTTAGTTACTATTGTTTTGTCTGGTTCTTTTTTATAACCATTATTTCTTTTACACTCACCAGAGGAGGGCCACAGTCAGAGCAGGTCCCTCAGTCTACCAGCTGTTTTATACGGGAGATGGCCTAATGGCAACTACCACTGCTCGCCCTGTCACTGGGAAGCTTTAATCCTTCTTTAGATTATTTTTTTGCTTGATTAAAATTATGGTAAGTATTCTGTTTTGGTTAATGTTAATGAAAATGTATTGTCCATGTTCCTTTACTGTTTGGTCCCTCGCACTATGTAAGTGCATCCTATAGAATAAGGTAGTTTCCTGTGCAATTTAATGATGACACTAGGTGGCATCAAATTACTGCAGTAAACAGAGCTGAATACTATACCTACTGGATACTGTGTCTGCTGCACTCCTCATGTGAGAGTAATAGTATGTCCCTGCGGTGCATATCAAAGTAGCCTATATGACAAAGACAATGGTCTGACATAATCATAAATATCCAGAGAGATATAGAGAGAGAGAGAGAGAGAGAGAGAGAGAGAGAGAGAGAGAGAGGGGGGGGGGGGGAGGAGAGAGAGCGAGCGAGCGAGAGAGAGAGAGAAGGCAACCAGAAAAGATTAGGGAATTTAAGGACACACACCACACTCAACGTTGTGTCAACAGAAGTGGAGCCCGCTGCTGACCCCAGATGGGCTCCTCCTCGCGGTAACCCCGCCCCAAACACAGACGTCACGGACCGTAAATTGTGGACGCACCACTCTCCTCCTCCGTCCCAGAGCGAAGCATCATCAGAATCCTCATCCATCACCTCCTCTGTGTGTGTGCGTCTCTCTCTCTCGGTTCCCTCCGTTGTCTTTTTAATGTAGCCTAACTTCTGACTGATCGGGAGAGCAGGGAGCGTCTGGAAAGCCTGGTCCATCCCTGCTGAAGGGTCTGCTCGCACGGTGCTCTGTTTAAAGCTGCCCACCCATGCAGGACTGAACGGATCAGTATTTTTGAGGATAACTTTGCTTTTCCTCCGTGGATTTTGGCTCAGTGTTGTCTGTATTTATTTCCCCTTCTGTGGATGTTATGCATTATGTCGATCTGAATGAATCTTTCTTTTTGGGATTTCCACCGCACCGAAGCTGTTTCTGGGGACCATTCTTCACTAGTTGCGCGTTATATTTAGCATATATTGCCTATCTTTTGAGTTCCGTTCATATTTTCAGGCCTATAACTTATATTCGAGTTTGTCAAACAATGTCGCAGTTTTCTTAAATGTGTTAATAATTCATGCAGACTATAGTGTGTTAATTATCGCGGAAAAATAGGAAAGTTGGGCGCTCAAAGTTTTGGAGACTATATCGATATGGCACTGGTGGCGTGGAGAAACACCGAGGGCGTCGGGGACACTCAGGGGACCCCTCCTCATCGGTGTCCCAGGTCGCACCTCTGTCTCTGCCTGGGGAGCTGACGGGACACATGAACCCGGCATCTTCTCTGGAAATACCCCCGGCGGCAGCAGCACCACCTCCGGGCGCACCGCCGCCCAATCAGTCCGGCAGCAGCACCACGAGCACCAGCAACAATAACAACACCACCTCATCTTCCTCGTCCTCCTCCTCGTCCATGGACAAACAGCAGAGCCAGCAGATTGAGTGCATCGTGTGCGGGGATAAATCCAGCGGGAAGCACTACGGACAGTTCACCTGTGAAGGATGTAAGAGCTTCTTTAAACGCAGCGTCAGGAGAAACCTGTCCTACACCTGCAGGGCCAACAGGAACTGTCCCGTTGACCAGCACCACCGCAACCAGTGCCAGTACTGTCGCCTCAAGAAATGCCTCAAAGTCGGCATGAGAAGGGAAGGTACGGGCACCCTGCGTCCTCCTGTTGTTTCTATCGGTATTATCACATCGTATTATCCAGCACTACACGGCTCAGGACACTGTCTTGTTTCACATAATGCTCTCTACTGTACGCCTTTTTATCCATTATTATTATTATTATTATTTTCTTTGACCACGTATGTCCTATAAACTGCTATAAATCTTGTGCATTCGACATTTGTATCTAGTGGCTACTTATTCCTGGACAAAGCCATGTGTGCTGCCCTTGTGTAGGCTTCTCCGTAATATTGTCGAGATATTTTTTCCGCCTATTCATATTCTAATCAAATCAACCTATTTTTCTCAGATACTCTATGCTACATGTCTAATAGCATACTATCTAGCCGGTGGTGTTACATGGATTAGTGTTACAGCTAGCATCTTGTAGCATGTGTAGTAGGCTATATTATTGTTGCTATGCGCTCGCCCTATATCCTTCCTACATGGCCGCTGTGGGACTCAGATAGTCCGAAGCTGCTTTAAATGTCATATGTTTAAATTTGACAGAATTTTCGCTACATTTTAATGTTTTTTTCATTTCATTTGTAGCCTTCAAGTCCGTGGTGTTTTTGGTACATTATGTAATCATATGTGGAGTGTGTATGTGTGCGTGTGTTCCTATCCATATGCATGATGGTCGTACAGGCCCACGTATCCTACTATTAGGCTACTGCTTCCAAATTAAATGAGTGGTATAAGAGAGTGAACCCTTTTATTGCCAAATTGAATGAAATGTACCCTTTCTACTTACCCTTACCACCAAAAAATACGGAACAAAACACAGGCCACGTAGAATAGGCTAGGGGCCTACTATCAGAGTGGCTATGGCCAAGTTACTTGCCATGAGTTCAAGGCGCAAAGTTGCCAGTTTTGGCTTTGAATAAACTGAACCACAGAAAACGCTAAAACTCTCGCGCCACATTATCTGCAGGTTATGGCCAAGAAATTTACTCAAACAACAAAGTGAATGTGACATACTTTCCAGGGGAGTTGTCCAAAACACGTATTCATGTCCATTTGTGAAAAGCTTGTCCACCATAGGCTTCAATAGGCCGCAGAAATGCATTCTAATGCCTGTGTGTGTGTGTGTGGGTGTGGGGGTGTGTGTGTGTGTGTGTCTATAAGGTGTTCTGTTATATTAATTGACATTTCGCTTTAAAAGATCCGTTCTGCATTCAACTGTTTTTCTTTAGTCTACTGTGTGCTAGCTTGATTTAACATTACTGTTTTTATTTAGCCTATCTGTGTGCTAGCTTGATTTAACATTACTGTATGTTTTTCTTTAGCCCATCTCTGTGCTAGCTTAATTTAACATTAGCCTACTTTATGTTTTTCTTTAGCCTACCGAGTGCTAGCTTGATTTCACATTACTGTCTAACGCTTTTCTTTAGCCTATCTCTGTGCTAGCTTAATTTAACATTAGTCTACTGTATGTTTTTGTGCTAGCTTGATTTAACATTACTGTCTAACGCTTTTCTTTAGCCTATCTGAGTGCTAGCTTGATTTAACATTACTGCCTAATGTTTTTTCTTCCCAGCTGTCCAGAGAGGCAGACTTCCTACTCAGTCTTATCACGGCCAGTTTGCCCTGACAAACGGAGACCCTCTACAGTGTCACTCCTATCTATCCGGATACATCTCTCTCCTGCTGCGGGCCGAGCCCTACCCGACCTCCAGGTTTGGCTCTCAGTGCCTGCAGAGCAACACTATCATGGGCATCGAGAACATCTGTGAGCTAGCGGCCCGGATGCTCTTCAGCGCCGTGGAATGGGCCCGCAACATCCCTTTCTTCCCGGACCTGCAGGTGACGGACCAGGTGGCCCTGCTCCGCCTTACCTGGAGCGAACTGTTCGTCCTGAACGCCGCCCAGTGCTCCATGCCAGTCCACGTCGCCCCGCTGTTGGCCGCAGCCGGCCTCCATGCCTCCCCGATGTCCGCGGACCGGGTGGTGGCCTTCATGGACCACATCCGGGTCTTCCAGGAGCAGGTGGAGAAGCTCAAGGTGCTGCACGTGGATTCAGCAGAGTACAGCTGCATCAAGGCCATCGTGCTGTTCACCACAGGTAAACTACGTTTCTGTAGCATGCAAACATGGAGCCCTGCATGGCTCAGATGTGTTTTCAGCAAAAGTCACCATCTATGTACACGGTGTGGGCCGTGGTGGCTAAAGAAAATATCCAGTCAAAGTTTTAATTAATTAAGATTTTATTTTTTTGTTTAAATAAAAAAACACTAGACATGCAATGAATAAAGCTGGTTGAATAAATTTTTTTAAATTTATTTTTACTGTATTGTTTTTTTTTGTTATGTAATAGGCCTTTATAATATACATTTGGTAATGGTCTGAACATTGCGGGAAATAAAAGTTGGTTAAAAACACATTTATTTTAACAGAAATTGGTCGTTTTCTTGAAAATAATGGATGTACTTTCGTAAAATGCGCGTGCGTTAAGGGTCTGCTCCAGTTAAAGCTCGAGGAGGCGAAGGGTTCGCTTATCTGCAAAAATAAATACATAAATAATAAGTAAAAAAAACAAACAAAAAAAACAACAAACGTATTTGATGCACTTTTAGGCTATTTATTGATTTATTTTCGAATTTCAGTGTGATCAGAACTCTGACCTCAAGAATCATTATAACATAAAAACAAGCCTTAAAACACAGATAGCAAAAAAATATTAAAATAAAATAAATAAATATATTTTGAAAAGTCTTCTCTTTATAAAATTACATAATTCCTTTCCTACTGACTATGTACGGTGACCTTATATGACCTAAAAGAAAATAGTTTAGTTTCAGTATTATGCCATGTATAATTATTATTTATTAGATTTGAAAGGCTGTAAGTGAGATTTACAAACTGCGCCACGTGCCTGCAGCCCCTAAACTATAAAACATTTTGCATTAATCATACAGTATGCAAACGAATGAAAACAGGGCTGAGCTTAAACATTTAGTAGTTTGTAATATTCGATTCCATTGTTGCTTCACAAAAAATCATCTGCCTAGTAACGCAGCATCATCGCTGTTATGTTATTGGCCCGTTTGTTATTATCAAATTATTTGAAATCTCAAATATGAAGCTGTTAAATGAACTAGAGTTTAAATGTCGGTTTCACATTTTGCATTAGCCTACATTATTTATCAAATAACAAAAAAAAAATTAAATTATTTTTTAAAAATCTAATATGTGCCATTGCTTTAAACATGAATTACAAAATTATAATGCAAATAGATGTCTTTAATTGTGTTTCTATCTTTGAATTATTACAGCTTGAATTTGGCTTACAACCAATTTCTACATAAACAACCTTTGGGTTGCACTGCAGTGCATACTAGCTCCTGCAGAGCCTTTTAGTAACCGTCAGGATGATGGTTGATGGCCGGGTCATGAACAGTATCATAGAGTAATTAAAAAAAAGAAGGTCTCCTGTGTAGGTCTATTTTAGTCCACATCTGAACACGTGTCTTTAAACTGGAACACAGAGACCGTTCTTTAACCTCTGCCATGCATTGGGCCTGCGGCATTACAGTACAAACAGAGGGCTCTGTGCAGTGTGCAGAAACACCACACATCCAGTATAATAAGGTCTTGTACAGTAAGGCTCTGCCTGGGCTCTGATACACACCAGTGTGTTTCCTTATTTCTTGTGCTAACATCATTTCTTACATTCTTACACACATGGGAGCAATAGCGCCATCTTTGATTCCTAATGCCTTGGGACTCATAAGGGGGAACTAGATGGGGATCTATTTTATTTAAGCGGCTGTGTTTTTACCACAGCACTGATCCTGGGAACAAATGAAGACATTTGACTTATTTGCTTACGTTAAATACCTGCTTTACTTTTTGTTACTATGTCACACATGACTTACTGGGATCTATTATAAGATAATAAACTATTTTAAGTCAGACACAAATGCTCAATCCTGCCTTGATCTATAGTTTCAAGAGAAAAACAAGGACTTTCAAGAGCAAAATGTTTAAAAATAGAATAGTTTCTTGTTTGTGGTGTATTTTTGCCTTATGATGATCATAGTACACTACACTACATACTGTCTTCCCTATGCTGCTGTGCGTTGTACTAACTAAGTTAATAATACACCTGTAAAATGAAAGCATTCCTTGTTTTGCTGGCCTTCATGACGATGTCTGGTTGAACTACTGATCTTGACCGCTTCTTCTTCTCCCTGTTTTTTGTCTCTCTGTCTGCAGATGCTTGCGGCCTGTCAGATGTGAGCCATGTGGAGGGTCTGCAGGAGAAATCGCAGTGTGCGTTAGAGGAGTATGTGAGGAGCCAGTACCCCAACCAGCCTAACAGGTTTGGGAAGCTGCTGCTCCGCTTGCCTTCCCTCCGCACCGTCTCTTCCTCTGTCATAGAGCAGCTTTTCTTCGTCCGTCTGGTGGGAAAACCCCTATAGAAACTCTGATAAGGGACATGCTGCTGTCCGGAAGCAGCTTCAACTGGCCTTACATGCCTATTCAGTAGAAGGAAAAGCGACAGGTGTGCTTCTAAGGTCAGGAAAGGTCCCACACCTCAAATCAAGTCATTTCAGTGTGGCATAAAATCACTGTTGCAAGGGAAGAAAACTGCCAGTGGAATGAGGTACAGGAATAACGGGCATTTCCAATGTAAAAAAAACATCTCAGTCATAATTTTCTTATACCATCTGCCATTTCCTTGGTACCAGAGGAGAGGTCTGCCTAATGCTAAATTAAATGAACCATTTTGCAGACGTTAAAAGATCTCACCCCACTGGCAGAATTCTTTTATTTGTTCAAAGAGAAACAGTATTTGAAATGACTGGTTATGATGCACATTTTTTGCAGTGTGGTGACCGCTAACAGTCTATGGTTTTTGGGATAACAAACAATATTTATTGGACCCTGTATGTATATTTATCGTGCTTGTAAATTATGTTTTGGCTCTTTTTTTTCCTTCTTTTAAAAAAAAAAATGTTTTACGTATTTTTGCCCCGGCAAGTGAAAAAACAGCAGGGAATGTCTTGTCTCATTGTCTTTTTTTGTCTTCTTTTCATACCTTCCAGACATGGCACTTTGGATTAAAGGGACATTTCAGAAAGATTTAACACAGGTGTTTGAAACCCCACATTGTCTGACTTTAACCTATTCTATCATTGGTGTACAGCCCGAAGGGTGAGATGAATGCTCTGTTTTACTTACTTTGGATTCTTATTCTATTTGCATTTTCGACATACTAAGAATGAAAGGAAAACACACTTCTCATGTCATTATTTTCTCACTTTAGTATTTTCTTAAATATTTTAGTTCATACTTCCTGGCAGATGTAAAGATTTCCTCTTGCCAAAGTTCTTAATTTCCACTCATTTTGCCTTCTAAATTTTTTTCTAATATGAATGATATGATAATCCAGAACATCATGTTTATTTTTCATCAAATGAGTCAATTTTGCCACTCATCGTTATTTTTCATTTAAACTGAGAGATGATGATAAAGCTAATTATGGCAAAAATAGATAAAGGGAAGAAGGCTGACTGTACATCTGATCAATCAAAAGTCGTGTTCATTTGGCTGAAACTTGTTACAGGGAAAAAAATAATGACATTACCTTATGGAGTCACGATGAATGCATTACCAAACACGTCTAGTATTTAACAGAGAGATTACTAGAGCCCTGGGCCTGACGTACTGTACTGTAACTACAGTCTCTTAAAGGGATACACGAAGTGGACACAACTTCCCCAACTCAAGTAACAAATCTGTTTCATTATTATTATTCATGCGTTTATGAGCCCGGGCCGCTTTTATGGCACAACCGACCACTGCAGGGTATTGCTGGACTGAAAGTTTGTGTATGTGTGTGCATTTGTGCGTGTGTGTGTGTGTGTGTGTGTGTGTGTGTGTGTGTATGTGTTGTATTTGTGTTTACTTTTTTGACAACCACTCTGATGTACTGTGAAAGCATATTGGTTAACATATTGGTACCGTATTAAATTATAACTCAAGATTTATAAATAAAGTGTATTTGGTTTATTTTGTCATTTCCATTCTATGTTGTTTATGCCTCCACTCCCAAACTAGAAAAGGTGTGTGTGTGTGTATGTATGTATATATATATATATATATATATATATATATACACACATATAGTATGTGTGTATATATATATATATATATACACATATATACACATACATACTATATATATATATATATATATATATATATATATATATATATATATATATATATATATATATATATATATATATATATATATATATATATATAGTATGTATATATATGTGTGTGTGTATATATATAGGCTAAATATACATATATCAATCTAAACTGTGTTATGGAACCGGTTCCTGAGAGTAATATTGTCATAATCAGATATTTGAAGTCATTTGAAGCCTGCTGCAGGGAAACATTTCACTTTTCACTTCACTTTTAGTTACATACAATGCCATAGAAGTCTATTCTCACCTAATTTAACAGTTTTTACTGCTTGACACTAACTTAACAGCTTTAAACAAACATGCTTTTTTGTTATTCGGTATTGTATTAATTCATAAATGTGGTTAAACTCTGCCTAAGACAAGAGAGAAAAATGGAATTATAATCATGTGTGCGTTGCCAGATTGAGGGGGACAGAGAGGATTAAAGCAGCGTCTTTGCTTCTTAGCAGACAGAGAGCTAATGAGGGGCCCCTGGGCGCTCTGTCACAACAGTTTACCCTGAGGAGGATGAAGCTGGGCGCGCCATGGCCCCTGGATGTTCGGGGCCAAAGGGCCAACATAAAACAATGGATCATTTTCCAAACACGTACAGGTGCAGAGGAAGAAAATGCCAATGAGAATATGATGCAATGGAAGAGGAGAATCAGTTCAGCTCGGGCTGCATCTCGAAGCAGGAGAAGAAGGGTTAAACTCATGCATTTGCATTTATTCTTCCCACCAGTTTTCGTCACTAGGAGAGCACCGCGAGCTGAAACTGGGTCGTCATTACGCAGCATAGTTTGGACTTAGCCAATCAGAATTCAGGGTGGAAAGTGTGTAGCCAATCAGATCGCTCTTAATAGGTTTTTAAAGACAAAATATGAATTATGTCAAATGAAGATTCAACCTAGAGGCTCAAACCCACACATCAGAATGAAAGCAGCTTTCCAATATAGGACATTATCACATAAAATAATATTTATCAATTAATGTGGCACTTACATGTTTTTTGTTGTGGGGTGATGACATGAATATTAGTGTAAGATGAGCTTTGTGCGAACTTTCTTGAACGAGACACTCGCTGATATTTATGATGAAATCATTTAAACGGTTCGCTTTGATTTAAGAACAAGTAGAAATTATTTTCTTTTCTCCAGAAAAATAATGTTTTAGGATTGAAAAAGAGATGATACAGTAGTTGTAGGCCTACTGTAGTGTGTGTGTGTGTGTGTGTGTGTGTGTGTGTGTGTGTAAAACAGGGAACAAACATTATGTCACCATGTGGAAGTTGTGAAATACAAGTCATTCGGTATAATTATGGCAGTTCCAACTGAATGTTATTAAATCCATGTAGTCTGGTGAGGGGCACGTGCAGTGTAATGATAATGTGAAATGACTGCTGACTGCAGCTTTTGGATTCGTTTCAATGACGTGCTTTAAACCCAGAATTATCCCTCTCAAACCTAGAATGATGCCGAATTCTATTCATACTCCTGCACAAAATATAAGTCCAACGCCATTATATTACCTCTGTAGAAATATTGGAACTAAAGTATACATGCAATTTACTGTAACAAAAGAAAATCTCGAATATATAAGCTAAATCAAGATTAAAAAAAAAAAAAATTTAATATAATATTTGCTAGATCCTCTCGGATCGAAGCGCAGCGACCCCTCTGTCGCGCGCACACGTCGTCTTCCTCGCGGTTACCGTTTCTCTGGAGCAGTGTGAGATGATAACGCACAGCCTGTGTCTCTTAATAAGACATATTCTATAATTCAGGGTCTTCAAAGTTTGTTTTTGTAAGCCAAGGACCCCTTAGCTGAAGAGAGAGGGTGTAGAGAACCCCCCCCCACACACACACACACACACACACACACACACAACATATATAAAATGTTGCACGTGAATCATGGGCCCAACACCTTTAGAAATATCCTTTTTAGCATAGAATACTGAGCTATTAAAATAGTTGTTGGAATGATTTTATAAACCGTGTTTTAATGTTACACGTGGCGCATTGGATCCTAAGATGGCCTTAGTGACTACATTACCCATAGACCAGTAACATAGCATCACTCGTCATTTATAGTTGCTATAGCATTTTTTCTAATTTTTGAATTAACTTAGAATATGTAACCATAATGGAGGGCCCCCGCATTGACTCTGAGGACCCCCTAAGGGTCACGAACCCCCTGTTGAAGATCTCTGTTATGATTAGTAAGAGTCGGTAATACACTGCTGTTGTGCTGTGGCTGACATATTTCATATTTTAAATATTAAATATAGCCTAGGCTATAATTTACAGCTACCAGCTAGTTTATTATTATAAATGCCCGAATATATTGATAATACAGTGTTGACTCAATATATAGGCTCCATATTGTTTTCTCAGCAGCTGCACTTTTATGATAACATTATTAATTATTAATAACAAGGCTTCGCCAGCTCGGATGCATTTGTTTGTCATCCAAAAGGCAATTTTAAATTTTCTATTTAGTTTTTAATTTTAGGATTTAATTTTAGAAATTATTTGTACCGATTTTTTTTGTTCTCAAGTTTCTGTGAAAAGCAAGTCTGACCGAGAAAACAATTATTATATCTTCATAACGAATCACGTGCAGTGTTAGGAAGGAATTATTATTATTATTATTATTATTATTATTTAAAACAAATGGTTTCACAGTGGGAAAACAAGCCACTAAAATATAAACATAACAAAAATAAAATGAAAAGGACACGCGCATATCACAGTCACGCAGGGTTGCGTTTGGCGCGACAAAAAGGACATATTTTATGGTTGGTTATTACATCTCCATAAATCCTTTGATATTCAGAGCACTTTACAGTTTTTAATTACACACCTTTTAATGTGCCCTTCTGCCATTTTATTGTAAGATCTCTTCACGTTTAATTATTTAGCCAATTTATTTATGAACTGATTTTTTTTTCTTACTTCCTCATTTATTGATGTGCTCTTTTTGCGCTTTTATTGCGATGAATGAAGAAAGGTTTTAAAGCAATAGTTGCATACGATGATACACAACAACACAGCTGCTGATTTTAGACTGAAGCTAAAACAATAAAACAGTTATTTTCTACCTCCACACGTCATCAGAGACAAAGCCACACAGTCTTAAAAACATAGGACAAGCCGAGCAAAGTTCCCGTATGCAGGTGCTATGATGTCCCTGATATCGACTCATTTTATGTAAATGATGCGTTATGGGGAGATTATGTTTATGTTATGTTAAAAAAATGGGAAAGGCATTGAACGACCTGCATGGTTAACATGTGAGTCCACGTGCTGTCCGTCCGACCCCTCTAACATGGAAACATCATCAGATCAGGGAAAGCCTTCTTTAACCCTTCACAGGTGATCCATACCTCCACTGACTGTAGTCTAATGGCATGTTGGAAATAAATACATAAATTACATTGTGTGAACTCTGTTCGTTCAGACTTCAGCCATTATGGGTTTTAACCTCTGGTCTGTGAATAAAAGGAAATTAAACTCAAAACCATAAACTGTCATTCTTCTAGCCATACTTATATGGATCTATCTATCTATCTATCTATCTATCTATCTATCTATCTATCTATCTAATCTGTGGGTAAATCCAAGCTGCTTGGAAAAGAGAATAAGCTCAAGTTCTTTTCTTCTTCCTTTATTTCTCCCTCTTGTCCCCAAATTGCCCTTTTAATCCTGTTCCATGTGTAGGACTGACATCACGCCAATCTGTCTCCCTGCTCTGATGTCTCCGAGCTGACCGAGTGAATTAAGAGGTTCCCCAGGCTCCTTGCAGTGACCTTTGGCCCCGGGCTGCCCTTTTCCTGATGCTTAAGAGAAGGGGGATATGATAGCTGTGAGATACTCGGGAAGATGATGAGCTGCAGCATCAGGCCACCCCACTCCCATACAGTCACTTCTTTTAATGCCATCTATCTAAATATGACTAAAAAGGTGATTATGTTTAGATATTCATGTAACAAAATCGCCTCCCTTGTGTCATCTTGGCACAGGCAACATAGACCCTGGGAAATAAATAGATTTTGCTTTGATCGCTGCAACGAAGAGCATCACAACTCACTGGAAATCTGCTCCCCCCCAACCCCCCACAGTACTACACTGGTTAAATGAAGTCTCAGCTACTTCCCATTGGATAACATCTATTACAACATAAGGTGTTAGAGCCAGGACTTGTTCAATATTTGGCAACCAGGGCATTGAAAGCTGTGCATAACTGTAAAATGAACTTTCATTTGGGACTTCATGTTAAATTCAATAAATATTGATATTAAATAAATACAATGATAAAGTGATTACTATTATCCATAAAGTGATCATACGTAAAGAAACATTGATCTTCAGTGCTTTCTGCTTGGTGTATAATTTGGCTTTATTTCTGTCATTTTCTCCTCACATGTGTGATGTTCGTTTCCACTCAGGGAGGCTAAGCTACGGCGAGTGCCACGCCTCAGCAAACCCATCGCAGGCTCATGAAAACAAATTCTAAAAAGCAGTGAATGTGTGAGGGGGCTGTCTGCCGAGGAGCCCCCTCACCAAACATTTCAGAGACCAAGGAGGAAAAAGAAAAAAGGAAAATGCACCAATCATCTCAAGGACTGTACAAAGAGCGGTCTGCCGTTGCTAAGAGACAGATGCAGAATAACCTCCATGAGAAACCTGACCATGACCCTTCCTCCTCCTCCTCCTCCTCCTCCTTCTCCTCCTCCCAAACAGTCTCTCCCTCTCCTACCCAATTACTAGCGAACATTAAAGCCCACCTCTGTCACATTAAAGCTGAAAGGCAGGGAGGTGGAGAGGGGGTGGGGTTTGTTTAAGAAGCTGCACAGAAGATTTGGGATTATTTCTTTTAGCAAAACCTGCGTTTTTTCACACAAAAGAAGAAATCTGGTTTGGGCACAGCAGGCATGAAGGGTTGATAGTGATGTGTTTTATGCAGGCGGGTGGAGGGGCGGAGTTTGGGATGGATAAGATAGGGTGGGGGTGGGCAGAGGGAGTCTGTCAGACGAATGAGAAGATGAAGATTTGACAGAGAGTTCAGCTAATACGAGGCCTGTCGATTAGTGCGTTTGTGGCTGACAGGTGGAATCCCAGGGGCACGTCTGTCACTGCGTCTGTTGCCAGGCCGGCCCGGGCCGCACCATCACGAGAGACACCTATAGGCGGGGACATGCTACAGACAGCGAGGCAGCTCATTGGCCCGGCGCGCGGCAGCCCCTCCTCCCAATCAGAGCCTAGATTAAAGCTTTATTGTGGACAGAAAGCTGGGCAAAAGTCGTGTTAATCCCCACTAATACATTGCTATCAGTGATCTGTTTTTACAACATGAGCCATACAACTTCCTAGAATGGGTATTAATCTGACCGAAGGCACAATGGATTTTATTTCATGTGAAATAGTATTTTTGTTTGTGTTTTTAATGCACACTGTTGCAGCAGTGCATGTGACTGTGAGATCACAGTGCTCAGAGGGCCTCTGCTACTGCTAAGATCCATTAAGATGTAAATCTTCCTTTTACTGAAAAGGCAACTAGGGCAAAAGCAAAAATCATACTGGGATGAACAGAAGAAAATAATGCCGAGACTGAAATCACGCATTATGGCAAAGTCAGATGAGATCAGAGACTAAAGTAGGCCACGGAAAAATCTCTGGAAGTAAATATCAAAGTATCAAATGAAATGTCAGTCGCTCAGAGTGTCCACAACAAAGTTTGATTGTCAAAGTGTAACATTTAAAGCAATCAGTGTTATTTCATATCAATAAGTGCAGTAAGTGAAAGAATCTTTCTTTCAGAGATGGAAAGTAAGTAAGAGCAGGTACATAGGTACAATTTTAAGGTACTTGAATTTTACTTGAGCTTATACATTTTATAGTATTTCAGATACTACTCTTTGTAATAGAGCTCACTGTCCACCCCTGTCAACTTTGAACTGACACACACCTCTCTTTCAGTTTAAACCCTGGAGGTCTACAGTATAAGCTTAATGAAGGTAGAATGTATTGTTGCATTCCAATGCATTAGCGTTAGCTGGTAAACTGGCAACACTACAGGTTGCTGGCTCTTCTGCATCATGTTCTTAAATTCTCACATTATGCATGTCAGTCTCATCCTAAATGCTCTTTTCTCTTTTATGTCTCTCATTGTACTGCATTGCAGTTTGAATGACTTATTTTTTTCTTCAATGCGCTTTTAAGTATAATTTAATTATTTTAAAGTCAAGAAAAGACAGAGAGAAGCCAATTTGTGTTATGAAAAAAAAATGTCAAATATCTGCGAGGGATATTGAACGGGAAACTATCAAATGAACATGATTGACAGGGGACACTGATGCACGTGGACATTTGTGGACAATGATCGCAAAGAGAGACGAGTCAGATCACAGAGGATGTACACTTGTCCCCTGTGTTTGCTGCTGCCTATAGCGTAACATTGTCCAAAACAAAAAGCACTTCTTAATCACCAGCGCGCCCATTCATGGGTCACCGGAATATTGTCCATGTGCTGTGACCTTTGACCTCTTGATCTCCTGACGCCTGGTTGGTTGTAATCTTGCTGATCTAGGAAACTGGATGATGGTGGATCAGAGAATCACTGAAATTCAACAAGTGTAGCTTCTGTTAATTTAAAAGCTGTCATTGTTGTGACTACATGGTTCTGAGACATGTGGGGGGGGGAAGGGGGGGCTCTGGGTACATGGGGCCACAAGCAGTAAGCTGGAGATGTGTTGATCTGAAAGCGATAGGTAACGTAGTGCAGCTTTGCATACTGCCGGCCTAAAACTGCAGAAAACAGATCATTTGAATAAAACGTTAATAAGTTTGTGACAGTAAACTGCTGCAGCCTCAATTTATAAAAAACAGAAGACATAACACTAATGAGTCCAACTTTAAGACTCTTCTGAAAGGATTCCAACTGGTCTCTTGTGACTTTGAGTCAATGGTTTAGATTGTCCTCCTGCTTTGCATTTTTCCTGCCAGGAAGCCATTCTCAGCTATTTATCCTCATAGAGCATACATCTCTCTTATTAAGGGTCTGATCCTTCATAGTGAGTAAATGAAGCCCACATTTGGACTAGTTAAAGTTCCAGCTTTTATCATGATCTCATTGTGTCTGAAAGTCTAAAATGTGACAAAACACATGCATGTCTTCAGCAGAGACAACAACTTCAAACAAACCATTTAAAAAGCAGTGGGAAACGTACATGGACTTGCATGTATGACCCATCTGGTACATGAATGTCTACAGTGCGTGTCAAACTCAAACTTTGCATCTCTAAATGGGTCTGAGTGCAAACTGAGGCCTTCATCTACTGAGCTGTAAAAGGCTTTATTTAGTAGTGTTGAGGGAACTCCAATAACAGCATTAACGGAATATTAAATTCCTTTTACATTTTAAAAAGTAGAAAAGGAGGTCAGGTCTGTGTTTAATCAGGATTTGGAGTTTCTGTGTGGTCATGATCCATGTGCTCTCTCTCAGTGACAGCACGCAGTGTTTCATTTAAAATGTAATATATTCATATGCAAATTAAAAACCCATTTAAAACAAATGGAGGAAATGAATCTTAATCCAAAAACTAGTATCCGTTTTCCATTTAGTTGCGTGCAAAGAGAGTCTCTCCATTTGCGTGTGTGTGTGTGTGTGTGTGTGTGATGGGAGGCTGCAATCTGTTAAATAATAACAGAGTCCGTGAATAATGCTGTGCTTTCATTGGTGGGTTCCAGGATTTGTTTTTCTGTCTCTTTAACATGTGAAAAAAAAAATTAAAGTTAAAACATTGCTTATATAATGTTAAATTAACCCTTTCAGTCTGGCTTTGACTTTCACTGCTTCTACTGCTGCTTTTGTGTAGAGGCAAAACATAATCTTGGAAGAAGAAATGTCAAAGTTGTAAGACTTATTTTTATTTTGCTCTGAGTAAGAAATATATATTTTTTAATTTATGTAGTGAAATGTGTGAAAGAATGCAGAAAGGACAAACAGGCCTAATGTGACCCAATATAGTCCATGTGGTGTGGGTTGGGATTTAAGAGAAAAAGCAGAATGTGTGTATTTGCAGCTTTGTATGGAATGACAGAAACATGTTGTCTGATTAATATTTCCTTCCTAATATTTCCCCTGTGCTCCTATTACCAGAGGCAGTTTAATATAAAATCTATGTTAATAATAACTAATAATAATCATAATAATACAATTGATAATCAGTTATCAACATTGTTGTTGAGTCATTTTGCTGATCGATTGAGCTCCATTATGACACCACACACACACACACACACACACACACACACACACACACACACACACACACACACACACACAAGCTTTTTACTGTAAGACATTATATCTTTAATGAGCTGTACATAAATTCAATCTCTGTCCATTACCTTAGGCTATACACCTTTAATCAGCACTAGAGGCTAGCAAGTCACTTTGAATGAATTACAGTAAATGTTATTATGTTATTAAACAGTTCAACAAAATGGATGCTTTTTGTATGATGTCAAGTGAGTTTGCAAGATGAAGATGAAGTGAGATGAAAAGAGTCGTGATTTTTGTGGCTGCACTAGAGGAAAAAAGGAGGTGAGAGAGAAGAAAGAGAGGCCTCTGTCAGCTCCACTCCCCGTTCTTCTCTTCCACCTGCATGTTGCTCTGATGATGAGATTCTCACTTCATCACCGAGACAAAGTTTGTGAATAACTATTTCTTCTCAAACTGAGTCAGCGGGGAGAAGTCATTTTCATCCTCATCAGACTGAATCCCATTCTGTCATCGATGGTTTGAACTGCTGGTGTGCTCGCTATTTCGCTCTGCCGAGGATATTTTTGGCTCTCCAACACAGAGATGCACAGAGAAAGAGAGAGAGCGAGTGTGATGGCTGTCAGAGAGAGAGCGAGGCTCACAGAAGTCCCCCGGCAGGCAGTGTGTGAGATCTGGGGCCCAGGGGCCCTTTGGATGGCTCACGCTGAATGGGTGCCCTGGCGAGGTGACCAGGCTCATTGAGAACAGGTTACGAGGGGAAGGGAATGCTTTTGCTCTGCGTTTGGCCCCCTGACCCACTGTCCAACGTCTGCCTCGGCAGCTTTGAAACCCAACATATTTATTTGCAACGCTGTGAAGAGAGAGGGTGGAGGCGGCTGTCAGACTAAAGTCATCGTCCTGCTGACAGCTTCATCTGCTGTTGAAGGGCAGCTATGACAGGCGCACAATGTCGCTGCATCAGCCAGCCCTGGGCGAAGGGCTGTCATCTGTAGACATGCTGGGAATCCCACAACCGTGTCCCCTCCCTCCCCTCTCCCAAGCTCCCTTGATATGTTAGAATGATTTTTTTTGGCCCTGTTTTTCATGTTTTTTTATCTCAGTGTACAAGGACGTCAACTGGGTAACACGTGGGAACTCTCCATTGCTTAGATGCAGTGAGTCCATGTGTTGGTTGAGTTTATCATATAACGGAGGGAAAAGAGCACGCCACACCTTAATACATTTAAATATAAATAAAATACATGTACTTATTAATAGCTATACTTTATATCCATTGCAGATCAACCAGCGGTCCCCCTCAGCAGATATTGTTTTGTGAGCATTTGTCTGATAATTCAATACTAAATACAGTAAATAATCCGTCACACTGACCAAATAAAAACATCATAATTTCATGTGTCTACATCCACTAGACTCTTAACTAGTTATTTAAAATGATTAATTAATTTATATAGAGATAGGATTCTTTTATTGCTTTTTATGTACTGTGCTTTGCAGGTTTTACCTACTACATTGGTGTACTAGGGCTAGGTATCATTAAAAATATTCAATACCAGTACTGATACCAATTCCGTGACTTTGATACCAATTTTATAAAATCCATTTTAACAAGAAGAAATTACAACATTACAGCAATCTTTTTATTAATTTTTCAGTTCCTTCTATGTGAGCCCCATCTCTGAGTTTTTCTTGCGTGTCTCTACGATGTGTTACGTTGAACAGCCAATCAGCAGCATTATTAGATCTAGGTAGAAGCACGCTGCATGCTTATTGGCTCACCAATGCCAAAGAGATTTATTTCTTAGGGACTGAAATTTTGTATTGAATGACAAGGATACTAAAGAGGTAATTCAAAGTATTGAATTCGGCACCCAGCCCTAGTGACATGTTGTACTTTGTGCTGTTTTACCGATGTGTGAACTGTACATGCACTGATATTTTGTCCAAATGAAGTGACAGATTGAGTTCATTTAACTGAATTGACATGTGAGTTGAAAGTCGCTGTTTTCTGTTTGTTTCTAAAAGGTCAGACAAGGAGAAAAATCTAATATGTGCAACCCTCCTTTCTTTAATTGGGCCTACATTTATTTCATTTTGGTGCCTACAAGTTTTTAGAAACTGATGTGTCAGGAACCCATAACAAGACTCACGATGTATAAGCGGAGATCTAACCTGACAGCGACCTCTGTGTACAGGTAATTGCCTAGAAGCTCCGGGTGGTGAAGCAGCAGTGCTGCGACCAGCTGCCATCATGCTAATATGCACGGGGCACCCAGCATCGTTTCCTATCAATAAGTCATTATCTGAGCCATGCTACTGATGGGCATCCTGCAGGCCTCCCTGCAGCTCAGGCAGAAGGGATGGAGGGAATGCTGGAATGCTGCCCATGTATATGAGGAGTTATTAATGCCACAGAGGAGCATGCCTCTGCACCATAAACGGGTGTTCAGACTGGACTTAGGTCCCCCGACACCTTTACAGGTTCAGTTAGATAACACTAAACTAAACTTAAAAAATGTGACACATTCATATGAGATGAATCCAAATATTACAGAAAATGAAAAACATGCTTCCATCTCCCTGGATGTTATTCAGCCAAAAAAATATATATAATAATTTAGTTTATTTTTTTTAATCTATAACTAGTATTCTGCTAAAATAGTTTACAATTGAAAGGTAAAGATGAAAATACAACTTTATTGAGGTCCTACCAAGAAAATTAAATGTGATTATAGATCTAGCGCATTAATAGTGTGGCAAATTATGTAGGATTTCAAATCTTTTTCAAAAAGTTTTATGGAATGACAATGTCATCATACTTTGTTGTTTACTAGATTTATATATTAAATGCAGAATATAGCATTGGACTGTATTTATTTAATTGACTGAAGAACCAAATTAATCCAGGAAGTCTAGTTTGTGTATTACATACATGGCTTTGAAGGGTTACAGACACCAAAACACTTCATAGTAGTCAGAAATACTATAAGGCAGGATTTTACAAAAACTGGGTGAAGGGGCGACCTCTAGCTCCCCCGTTAGCGTGTGCGCCCCATGTCGGCTGAGTCCTTTGCAGCAGCCGGGTTTGAATACAACTCACGGCCCTTTCCTGGCATCCCCTCCCTCTCTTTCCATTCTATTTACTGTTACTATCTAATAAAAAAAAGCCTAAAAATAATCTAAAATAACATGTGACCAACAGTGTCCAAGTTCTCCTTCTTTGGGGCATTAATCGCCCCCATATAACCAACATCACCATTAAATCCTCTAGCACCATCTCCACCATCAGCTCAAATTACTGTCCACCTCTAATTGATATGAACAATAACAGAAGAAAGCTGGTTAATGGTGAACATAATTGTCCCAGACAAAAGGCCAAACACGGCAAATCCACTTTACAGCCGGGGCGAACAGAAGGCGGCGTCTGGGCGGCACCCGGTGACCAGGGAGAGATATTTCACTGCAGATATCCATCTACCACCTGAATCACATTTCATTACTGGGTCAGCCATTAAACAGAACGCCGGAGTCCAAAAAGCTCGCTTTTACAGCCGACTACACAACATGGCATTGTTTGTGCCTTTGTATGTCTGTGTATAGGAGAACACGACCGTGTGCATAGGCTAAGCATGTGAGTAGGTGTGCTGTTTAAAAGCGATTTACCCAATGAAATATATTCCAAAGATACATGGTATGGTAGTCTATTATTGTTACATTATAATCCGTTTTTACTTATTTTTAAGGATCTCATTTGGCATCCCTACCGCTGTAAGTAACAGTTTTTTTTTTCCATTAGGTACATTACATTTGGCACCACGACAATTAAGTCCAACCCGTTGGAGATGTAAACTAAGGTAGACAAGGCTTAAATCCTCCGCTGCGCTCAACTAACTCAGCACTCTCTCTCTCTTTCTAACACTCTGCAGCGAGGAGGAGGGTTAACTATCAGCCCTAATGTGTAACTGAAGATAAGCTTTCCCCCTCCAGCTTCATAACCCCCTCCCCCCATCCCAGGTCTCCCTCCCTCCTCTCCCAGCATCCCCTGCTGCTGTTGTTGGGGTGGTCTCTGCTTCTGCTGTCACCAAGCTGCCGGTCTTTCAGCCGTCCAGCTCCCTCCCAGCTTTTTTTTTTCTTTTCTTTTTTGCTGCTCTCCTAGGCGTCACAAGATTACTGAAGCAGTGCTGACATCTCTATCAGCCTGACCTAACACTCTGCCCTTTCCCTCCCTCCTTCCCTCTCCTCTCCCCCTCCTGCACTCCAGGATCCATCACACTCGCCTGAGCCGCTTACCACTACACATTAAAAAAATATAAAGGGGTAAACAAAAACACAGAAAATACAGAAAGAAAAATACAACTGTGTTTTCCCTCTCCAGCAGGCAGCACATGAAATAATCACTGCCTCCAGCCCTCTGCAGTAATTTAGAGAAGATCGCTCTAAATCTCTCTTTTCCAACTCAGAGCCATTTCAGGAGGTATTTCCAGGACATCCCAGTGGTTTAGTTCACTAACGTGTTATCACTCTACTATCCACTATGATGTGTTGAAATCTAATCAGATACCTTCAACAAATATCATGCTCATTCCCACCAATTCATTCATTCAGTCAGTTGTGCAGTACAATAGAAAGTAAAATATATTTTTAAAAGAACTAATCCACAGAATAAATGTGTTTTAGCTTTTCTAGCAGTTGGCAGTGTTGGTCTATTGGTCAAACTAAAATCTCTCAACAACTATTAGATGGATTGCAATGAAATGCTATTAAGACATACAGTACATGGTCCCCAGAGGATGAATCCTAATGTGTCATTATCAGCAAACATAAGCATGCTAATACGCTCAATTCAGCCGAACATGGTAAACGGTATAAATGCAGAAGATCAGAATGTGGAGATTGTCATGCTACATGTTAGCATGCTGCATCAGAACGTGACTGTACAGTACAGATCCCCTGATCACCATGATGATCCTGCGTGAAACCGCCGCCATCATCATCTTCAACATGAAACTTCGCTAAATTCTTTTTATCAGCAACAGCGTTTGCTTTCAATAATACTGCATATATTAGTTTTGTAGGCTGACTTTTTTTTTTTTTAAATCGGGGGCGGTGTCTAAAAATTGTAGTTTTGCTAATGGAAAACCAAAATAGAGCGAGTTGTTTTGAGCCGTGCCATTCCATGTAGTGGAAAAGCTGCATTAGTTTTTGCACAAAATGTGCATTTCTGACTGTTCTAAAAAATGCAACATGAATTAAATGCCTTTGAACCATTATATTGATCAATCAGTGCTTCAGGAAATAGACTTCTATTTTAGTCTATTTGAGATTTCTCAATCCTATGTCATGTACAAGAAAATGTCATTATAATATAAGTAGAAAGTTAAGGGCCAAAGCACAACTGTTTCTAAGATTCGGCAGGCATTAAATGTGATGCTGTATGGGGCTTCAAAAAGAGAAGAGAAATTGTGAGAGTGACATAATGGAGTTTTACACTCATTTTGAAAATATGTCTTCCTTTTTAGAACACCGGTGTGACAAATAGAAATTGACATAGGGAGAGATGTAAAATAGTTTACAGACCAGCTTTTCTGCTCAGAGTACAGACGTGGGGGAAAATCAAAGAGCATGCCTCATGACTACATGCAGAGGATGTTCACTGCAAACATCATTGCCATTATCTACAACAAATGCACTCAATAATATAAGTCCTAACTAATTGTATACAGTATGTGATGAAGTTGATAGGCAGAATTTCACTGACATTTTGGTTTTATTAGGTATTTTGGCCATGCATATTAGAAATGATGGCATATATTTGCCCTTCAGTGTTATTATATGTCCTTTTTAGCTCACAGTCCCCTCAGCATGATTAAAATTTTGAAAAGCACACAACACAAGGACATAGGCCAACAACACAGTCTGCTTCAATAGCACTAAGGGTGCACCCCTAACAGGAAAGTGCTTGTGCACATGAATAAAACCAATATGAAATGTACATAAGTGTATAGTACAGCATGGAATTCATCGCTATGGGAACCTTGGACCTCCGTCAGAAAGCTGACTTCGCTGTCCTAGCATCTCTAACATTGATCAGACTCATGCCAAACCCAAGGTCTGCATTTCTAACTGTTGTATATCGATATACATCGTAGAGTATTTTTCTTTGATGTTTTGCATTGTCCTGCACCATGTACATGTCAGCATGTATGGCACTATTATTCCTTGATGAGTATGTCTCCACTCTAGGTTAAGAAAAACAAAATGCCTGTAATTGTTTTGTTTGTGCTGAATAGTGATTCTAATCCTGGTCTTCTTTCAGGCATATGACCAGTAACTCTCTTTTCATAAGTTATATTGAATTTCCACTGAATGCGGTCTTTGCTCGCTGGCGGCATTCATCCAATCACCCCCCAGTGTTAGCTTTTGAGATTTGTGAGGGGAATGATTTTCATCTGCAAACAAACTGCTGCTCTTGGTAGAATTCCTCAGTCGGTCCAGCCAGAGTGTTGTTATTAAACAAGCTAAAATGACACAGTCTGGTGGGGGCCTGAGGTGGAAAGATGCTGTCCATTAGCTGTCAACAATGACTACTGGTCTACCATCCCATGGGACTGACAAGCAAGGCATCGTCTCATCCTGAGTCGGGCTGAGATCACACAGGCCCCATTGTCTCAAGCAGTCTCAGTCTTATTGTAGCAGCAGCTCTGGGAGGGACAAGCCTTCACGCCCGTGGTCTGTTAAAGAATGGGCTTTCTCAGGCTAAGGCCTTGAAAACAGTAGGGATGAATCTAGGGGGAACACAGAGGCTACAGAGTATTAGATGTGGAATAGGGGCACCCCTCCT
>JAEKDQ010000084.1:0-27538 GCA_026937815.1 Etheostoma perlongum | reverse complement strand
AGTTTGACCAATAGACCAACACTGCCAACTGCTAGAAAAGCTTAAAACACATTTATTCTGTGGATTAGTTCTTTTAAAAATATATTTTACTTTCTATTGTAGCCGTGCACAACTGACTGAATGAATGAATTGCAGGGGAATGAGCATGATATTTGTTGAAGGTATTCGATTAGATTTCAACACATCATAGTGGATAGTAGAGTGATAACACGTTAGTGAACTAAACCACTGGGATGTCCTGGAAATACCTCCCTGAAATGGCTCTGAGTTGAAAAGAGAGATTTAGAGCGATCTTCTCTAAATTACTGCAGAGGGCTGAGGCAGTGATTATTTCATGTGCTGCTCTGCTGGAGAGGGAAAACACAGTTGTATTTTTTCTTTCTGTATTTCTGTGTTTTTGTTTACCCCTTTATATTTTTTTAATGTGTAGTGGTAAGCGGCTCAGGCGAGTGTGATGGATCCTGGAGTGCAGGAGGGGGGAGAGGAGAGGGAAGGAGGGAGGAAAGGGCAGAGTGTTAGGTCAGGCTGATAGAGATGTCAGCACTGCTTCAGTAATCTTGTGACGCCTAGAGAGCAGCAAAAAAAAAAAAAAAGCTGGGAGGGAGCTGGACGGTTGAAAGACCGGCAGCTTGGTGACAGCAGAAGCAGAGACCACCCCAACAACAGCAGCAGGGGATGCTGGGAGAGGAGGGAGGGACCTGGGATGGGGGGAGGGGGTTATGAAGCTGAGGGAAAGCTTATCTTCAGTTACACATTAGGGCTGATAGTTAACCCTCCTCCTCGCTGCAGAGTGTTAGAAAGAGAGAGAGAGTGCTGAGTTAGTTGAGCGCAGCGGAGGATTTAAGCCTTGTCTACCTTAGTTTACATCTCCAACGGGTTGGACTTAATTGTCGTGGTGCCAAATGTAATGTACCTAATGGAAAAAAAAAACTGTTACTTACAGCGGTAGGGATGCCAAATGAGATCCTTAAAAATAAGTAAAAACGGATTATAATGTAACAATAATAGACTACCATACCATGTATCTTTGGAATATATTTCATTGGGTAAATCGTTTTTAAACAGCACACCTACTCACATGCTTAGCCTATGCACACGGTCGTGCTCTCCTATACACAGACATACAAAGGCACAAACAATGCCATGTTGTGTAGTCGGCTGTAAAAGCGGAGCTTTTGGACTCCGGCGTTCTGTTTAATGGCTGACCCAGTAATGAAATGTGATTCAGGTGGTAGATGGATATCTGCAGTGAAATATCTCCCTGGTCACCGGCTGCCGCCCAGACGCCGCCTTCTGTTCGCCCGGCTGTAAAGTGGGATTTGCCGTGTTTGGCCTTTTTGTCTGGGACAATTATGTTCACCATTAACCAGCTTTCTTCTGTTATTGTTCATATCAATTAGAGGTGGACAGTAATTTGAGCTGATGGTGGAGATGGTGCTAGAGGATTTAATGGTGATGTTGTGGTTATATGGGGGCGATTAATGCCCCAAAGAAGGAGAAGTTGGACACTGTTGGTCACATGTTATTTTAGATTATTTTTAGGCTTTTTTTATTAGATAGTAACAGTAAATAGAATGGAAAGAGAGGGAGGGGATGCCAGGAAAGGGCCGTGAGTTGTATTCAAACCCGGCTGCTGCAAAGGACTCAGCCGACATGGGGCGCACACGCCAACGGGGAGCTAGAGGTCGCCCCTTCACCCAGTTTTTGTAAAATCCTGCCTTATAGTATTTCTGACTACTATGAAGTGTTTTGGTGTCTGTAACCCTTCAAAGCCATGTATGTAATACACAAACTAGACTTCCTGGATTAATTTGGTTCTTCAGTCAATTAAATAAATACAGTCCAATGCTATATTCTGCATTTAATATATAAATCTAGTAAACAACAAAGTATGATGACATTGTCATTCCATAAAACTTTTTGAAAAAAGATTTGAAATCCTACATAATTTGCCACACTATTAATGCGCTAGATCTATAATCACATTTAATTTTCTTGGTAGGACCTCAATAAAGTTGTATTTTCATCTTTACCTTTCAATTGTAAACTATTTTAGCAGAATACTAGTTATAGATTAAAAAAAATAAACTAAATTATTATATATATTTTTTTTGGCTGAATAACATCCAGGGAGATGGAAGCATGTTTTTCATTTTCTGTAATATTTGGATTCATCTCATATGAATGTGTCACATTTTTTAAGTTTAGTTTAGTGTTATCTAACTGAACCTGTAAAGGTGTCGGGGGACCTAAGTCCAGTCTGAACACCCGTTTATGGTGCAGAGGCATGCTCCTCTGTGGCATTAATAACTCCTCATATACATGGGCAGCATTCCAGCATTCCTCCATCCCTTTCTGCCTGAGCTGCAGGGAGGCCTGCAGGATGCCCATCAGTAGCATGGCTCAGATAATGACTTATTGATAGGAAACGATGCTGGGTGCCCCGGCATATTAGCATGATGGCAGCTGGTCGCAGCACTGCTGCTTCACCACCCGAGCTTCGCTTAGGCAATTACCTGTACACAGAGGTCGCTGTCAGGTTAGATCTCCGCTTATACATCGTAGTCTTGTTATGGGTTCCTCAGACACATCAGTTTCTAAAACTTGTAGGCACCAAAATGAAATAAATGTAGGCCCAATTAAAGAAAGGAGGGTTGCACATATTAGATTTTTCTCCTTGTCTGACCTTTTAGAAACAAACAGAAAACAGCGACTTTCAACTCACATGTCAATTCAGTTAAATGAACTCAATCTGTCACTTCATTTGGACAAAATATCAGTGCATGTACAGTTCACATCGGTAAAACAGCACAAAGTACAACATGTCACTAGGGCTGGGTGCCGAATTCAATACTTTGAATTACCTCTTTAGTATCCTTGTCATTCAATACAAAAATTTCAGTCCCTAAGAAATAAATCTTTTTTGGCATTGGTGAGCCAATAAGCATGCAGCGTGCTTCTACCTAGATCTAATAATGCTGCTGATTGGCTGTTCAACGTAACACATCGTAGAGACACGCAAGAAAACTCAGAGATGGGGCTCACATAGAAGGAACTGAAAAATTAATAAAAAAGATTGCTGTAATGTTGTAATTTCTTCTTGTTAAAATGGATTTTATAAAATTGGTATCAAAGTCACGGAATTGGTATCAGTACTGGTATTGAATATTTTTAATGATACCTAGCCCTAGTACACCAATGTAGTAGGTAAAACCTGCAAAGCACAGTACATAAAAGCAATAAAAGAATCCTATCTCTATATAAATTAATTAATCATTTTAAATAACTAGTTAAGAGTCTAGTGGATGTAGACACATGAAATTATGATGTTTTTATTTGGTCAGTGTGACGGATTATTTACTGTATTTAGTATTGAATTATCAGACAAATGCTCACAAAACAATATCTGCTGAGGGGGACCGCTGGTTGATCTGCAATGGATATAAAGTATAGCTATTAATAAGTACATGTATTTTATTTATATTTAAATGTATTAAGGTGTGGCGTGCTCTTTTTCCCTCCGTTATATGATAAACTCAACCAACACATGGACTCACTGCATCTAAGCAATGGAGAGTTCCCACGTGTTACCCAGTTGACGCCCTTGTACACTGAGATAAAAACATGAAAACAGGGCCAAAAAAAAATCATTCTAACATATCAAGGGAGCTTGGGAGAGGGGAGGGAGGGGACACGGTTGTGGGATTCCCAGCATGTCTACAGATGACAGCCCTTCGCCCAGGGCTGGCTGATGCAGCGACATTGTGCGCCTGTCATAGCTGCCCTTCAACAGCAGATGAAGCTGTCAGCAGGACGATGACTTTAGTCTGACAGCCGCTCCACCCTCTCTCTTCACAGCGTTGCAAATAAATATGTTGGGTTTCAAAGCTGCCGAGGCAGACGTTGGACAGTGGGTCAGGGGGCCAAACGCAGAGCAAAAGCATTCCCCCCCCTCGTAACCTGTTCTCAATGAGCCTGGTCACCTCGCCAGGGCACCCATTCAGCGTGAGCCATCCAAAGGGGCCCTGGGCCCCAGATCTCACACACTGCCTGCCGGGGGACTTCTGTGAGCCTCGCTCTCTGACAGCCATCACACTCGCTCTCTCTCTTTCTCTGTGCATCTCTGTGTAGGAGAGCCAAAAATATCCTCGGCAGAGCGAAATAGCGAGCACACCAGCAGTTCAAACCATCGGCGACAGAATGGGATTCAGTCTGATGAGGATGAAAATGACTTCTCCCCGCTGACTCAGTTTGAGAAGAAATAGTTATTCACAAACTTTGTCTCGGTGATGAAGTGAGAATCTCATCATCAGAGCAACATGCAGGTGGAAGAGAAGAACGGGAGTGGAGCTGACAGAGGCCTCTCTTCTTCTTCTCACCTCCTTTTTTTTTCCTCTAGTGCAGCCACAAAATCACGACTCTTTTCATCTCACTTCATCTTCATCTTGCAAACTCACTTGACATCATACAAAAAGCATCCATTTTGTTGAACTGTTTAATAACATAATAACATTTACTGTAATTCATTCAAAGTGACTTGCTAGCCTCTAGTGCTGATTAAAGGTGTATAGCCTAAGGTAATGGACAGAGATTGAATTTATGTACAGCTCATTAAAGATATAATGTCTTACAGTAAAAAGAGCTGTGTGTGTGTGTGTGTGTGTGTGTGTGTGTGTGTGTGTGTGTGTGTGTGTGTGTGTGTGTGTGTGTGTGGTGTCATAATGGAGCTCAATCGATCAGCAAAATGACTCAACAACAATGTTGATAACTGATTATCAATTGTATTATTATGATTATTATTAGTTATTATTAACATAGATTTTATATTAAACTGCCTCTGGTAATAGGAGCACAGGGGAAATATTAGGAAGGAAATATTAATCAGACAACATGTTTCTGTCATTCCATACAAAGCTGCAAATACACACATTCTGCTTTTCTCTTAAATCCCAACCCACACCACATGAACTATATTGGGTCACATTAGGCCTGTTTGTCCTTTCTGCATTCTTTCACACATTTCACTACATAAATTAAAAAATATATATTTCTTACCAGAGCAAAAATAAAAAATAAGTCTTACAACTTTGACATTTCTTCTTCCAAGATTATGTTTTGCCTCTACACAAAAGCAGCAGTAGAAGCAGTGAAAAGTCAAAGCCAGACTGAAAGGGTTAATTTAACATTATATAAGCAATGTTTTAACTTTAATTTTTTTTTTTCACATGTTAAAGAGACAGAAAACAAATCCTGGAACCCACCAATGAAAGCACAGCATTATTCACGGACTCTGTTATTATTTAACAGATTGCAGCCTCCCATCACACACACACACACACACGCAAATGGAGAGACTCTCTTTGCACGCAACTAAATGGAAAACGGATACTAGTTTTTGGATTAAGATTCATTTCCTCCATTTGTTTTAAATGGGTTTTTATTTGCATATGAATATATTACATTTTAAATGAAACACTGCGTGCTGTCACTGAGAGAGAGCACATGGATCATGACCACACAGAAACTCCAAATCCTGATTAAACACAGACCTGACCTCCTTTTCTACTTTTTAAAATGTAAAAGGAATTTAATATTCCGTTAATGCTGTTATTGGAGTTCCCTCAACACTACTAAATAAAAGCCTTTACAGCTCAGTAGATGAAGGCCTCAGTTTGCACTCAGACCCATTTAGAGATGCAAAGTTTGAGTTTGACACGCACTGTAGACATTCATGTACCAGATGGGTCATACATGCAAGTCCATGTACGTTTCCCACTGCTTTTTAAATGGTTTGTTTGAAGTTGTTGTCTCTGCTGAAGACATGCATGTGTTTTGTCACATTTTAGACTTTCAGACACAATGAGATCATGATAAAGCTGGAACTTTAACTAGTCCAAATGTGGGCTTCATTTACTCACTATGAAGGATCAGACCCTTAATAAGAGAGATGTATGCTCTATGAGGATAAATAGCTGAGAATGGCTTCCTGGCAGGAAAAATGCAAAGCAGGAGGACAATCTAAACCATTGACTCAAAGTCACAAGAGACCAGTTGGAATCCTTTCAGAAGAGTCTTAAAGTTGGACTCATTAGTGTTATGTCTTCTGTTTTTTATAAATTGAGGCTGCAGCAGTTTACTGTCACAAACTTATTAACGTTTTATTCAAATGATCTGTTTTCTGCAGTTTTAGGCGGCAGTATGCAAAGCTGCACTACGTTACCTATCGCTTTCAGATCAACACATCTCCAGCTTACTGCTTGTGGCCCCATGTACCCAGAGCCCCCCCTTCCCCCGCCCCACATGTCTCAGAACCATGTAGTCACAACAATGACAGCTTTTAAATTAACAGAAGCTACACTTGTTGAATTTCAGTGATTCTCTGATCCACCATCATCCAGTTTCCTAGATCAGCAAGATTACAACCAACCAGGCGTCAGGAGATCAAGAGGTCAAAGGTCACAGCACATGGACAATATTCCGGTGACCCATGAATGGGCGCTGGTGATTAAGAAGTGCTTTTTTGTTTGGACAATGTTACGCTATAGGCAGCAGCAAACACAGGGGACAAGTGTACATCCTCTGTGATCTGACTCGTCTCTCTTTGCGATCATTGTCCACAAATGTCCACGCATCAGTGTCCCCCTGTCAATCATGTTCATTTGATAGTTTCCGCTCAATATCCCTCGCAGATATTTGACATTTTTTTCTCATAACACAAATTGGCTTCTCTCTGTCTTTTCTTGACTTTAAAAATAATTAAATTATACTTAAAAGCGCATTGAAGAAAAATAAGTCATTCAAACTGCAATGCAGTACAATGAGAGACATAAAATGAGAGAAAAGAGCATTTAGGATGAGACTGACATGCATAATGTGAGAATTTAAGAACATGATGCAGAAGAGCCAGCAACCTGTAGTGTTGCCAGTTTACCAGCTAACGCTAATGCATTGGAATGCAACAATACATTCTACCTTCATTAAGCTTATACTGTAGACCTCCAGGGTTTAAACTGAAAGAGAGGTGTGTGTCAGTTCAAAGTTGACAGGGTGGACAGTGAGCTCTATTACAAAGAGTAGTATCTGAAATACTATAAAATGTATAAGCTCAAGTAAAATTCAAGTACCTTAAAATTGTACCTATGTACCTGCTCTTACTTACTTTCCATCTCTGAAAGAAAGATTCTTTCACTTACTGCACTTATTGATATGAAATAACACTGATTGCTTTAAATGTTACACTTTGACAATCAAACTTTTGTTGTGGACACTCTGAGCGACTGACATTTCATTTGATACTTTGATATTTACTTCCAGAGATTTTTCCGTGGCCTACTTTAGTCTCTGATCTCATCTGTCTTTTGCCATAATGCGTGATTTCAGTCTCGGCATTATTTTCTTCTGTTCATCCCAGTATGATTTTTGCTTTTGCCCTAGTTGCCTTTTCAGTAAAAGGAAGATTTACATCTTAATGGATCTTAGCAGTAGCAGAGGCCCTCTGAGCACTGTGATCTCACAGTCACATGCACTGCTGCAACAGTGTGCATTAAAACACAAACAAAAATACTATTTCACATGAAATAAAATCCATTGTGCCTTCGGTCAGATTAATACCCATTCTAGGAAGTTGTATGGCTCATGTTGTAAAAACAGATCACTGATAGCAATGTATTAGTGGGGATTAACACGACTTTTGCCCAGCTTTCTGTCCACAATAAAGCTTTAATCTAGGCTCTGATTGGGAGGGGGGCTGCGGCGCCAATGAGCTGCCTCGCTGTCTGTAGCATGTCCCCGCCTATAGGTGTCTCTCGTGATGGTGCGGCCCGGGCCGGCCTGGCAACAGACGCAGTGACAGACGTGCCCCTGGGATTCCACCTGTCAGCCACAAACGCACTAATCGACAGGCCTCGTATTAGCTGAACTCTCTGTCAAATCTTCATCTTCTCATTCGTCTGACAGACTCCCTCTGCCCACCCCCCACCCTATCTTATCCATCCCAAACTCCCCCTCCACCCGCCTGCATAAAACACATCACTATCAACCCTTCATGCCTGCTGTGCCCAAACCAGATTTCTTCTTTTGTGTGAAAAAACGCAGGTTTTGCTAAAAGAAATAATCCCAAATCTTCTGTGCAGCTTCTTAAACAAACCCCACCCCCTCTCCACCTCCCTGCCTTTCAGCTTTAATGTGACAGAGGTGGGCTTTAATGTTCCCTAGTAATTGGGTAGGAGAGGGAGAGACTGTTTGGGAGGAGGAGAAGGAGGAGGAGGAGGAGGAGGAGGAAGGGTCATGGTCAGGTTTCTCATGGAGGTTATTCTGCATCTGTCTCTTAGCAACGGCAGACCGCTCTTTGTACAGTCCTTGAGATGATTGGTGCATTTTCCTTTTTTCTTTTTCCTCCTTGGTCTCTGAAATGTTTGGTGAGGGGGCTCCTCGGCAGACAGCCCCCTCACACATTCACTGCTTTTTAGAATTTGTTTTCATGAGCCTGCGATGGGTTTGCTGAGGCGTGGCACTCGCCGTAGCTTAGCCTCCCTGAGTGGAAACGAACATCACACATGTGAGGAGAAAATGACAGAAATAAAGCCAAATTATACACCAAGCAGAAAGCACTGAAGATCAATGTTTCTTTTTACGTATGATCACTTTATGGATAATAGTAATCACTTTATCATTGTATTTATTTAATATCAATATTTATTGAATTTAACATGAAGTCCCAAATGAAAGTTCATTTTACAGTTATGCACAGCTTTCAATGCCCTGGTTGCCAAATATTGAACAAGTCCTGGCTCTAACACCTTATGTTGTAATAGATGTTATCCAATGGGAAGTAGCTGAGACTTCATTTAACCAGTGTAGTACTGTGGGGGGGTGGGGGGGAGCAGATTTCCAGTGAGTTGTGATGCTCTTCGTTGCAGCGATCAAAAGCAAAATCTATTTATTTCCCAGGGTCTATGTTGCCTGTGCCAAGATGACACAAGGGAGGCGATTTTGTTACATGAATATCTAAACATAATCACCTTTTTAGTCATATTTAGATAGATGGCATTAAAAGAAGTGACTGTATGGGAGTGGGGTGGCCTGATGCTGCAGCTCATCATCTTCCCGAGTATCTCACAGCTATCATATCCCCTTCTCTTAAGCATCAGGAAAAGGGCAGCCCGGGGCCAAAGGTCACTGCAAGGAGCCTGGGGAACCTCTTAATTCACTCTCGGTCAGCTCGGAGACATCAGAGCAGGGAGACAGATTGGCGTGATGTCAGTCCTACACATGGAACAGGATTAAAAGGGCAATTTGGGGACAAGAGGGAGAAATAAAGGAAGAAGAAAAGAACTTGAGCTTATTCTCTTTTTCCAAGCAGCTTGGATTTACCCACAGATTAGATAGATAGATAGATAGATAGATAGATAGATAGATAGATAGATAGATCCATATAAGTATGGCTAGAAGAATGACAGTTTATGGTTTTGAGTTTAATTTCCTTTTATTCACAGACCAGAGGTTAAAACCCATAATGGCTGAAGTCTGAACGAACAGAGTTCACACAATGTAATTTATGTATTTATTTCCAACATGCCATTAGACTACAGTCAGTGGAGGTATGGATCACCTGTGAAGGGTTAAAGAAGGCTTTCCCTGATCTGATGATGTTTCCATGTTAGAGGGGTCGGACGGACAGCACGTGGACTCACATGTTAACCATGCAGGTCGTTCAATGCCTTTCCCATTTTTTTAACATAACATAAACATAATCTCCCCATAACGCATCATTTACATAAAATGAGTCGATATCAGGGACATCATAGCACCTGCATACGGGAACTTTGCTCGGCTTGTCCTATGTTTTTAAGACTGTGTGGCTTTGTCTCTGATGACGTGTGGAGGTAGAAAATAACTGTTTTATTGTTTTAGCTTCAGTCTAAAATCAGCTTGTTAGCCAATAAGCCACTGCCAGTTGTGTATCATCGTATGCAACTATTGCTTTAAAACCTTTCTTCATTCATCGCAATAAAAGCGCAAAAAGAGCACATCAATAAATGAGGAAGTAAGAAAAAAAAATCAGTTCATAAATAAATTGGCTAAATAATTAAACGTGAAGAGATCTTACAATAAAATGGCAGAAGGGCACATTAAAAGGTGTGTAATTAAAAACTGTAAAGTGCTCTGAATATCAAAGGATTTATGGAGATGTAATAACCAACCATAAAATATGTCCTTTTTGTCGCGCCAAACGCAACCCTGCGTGACTGTGATATGCGCGTGTCCTTTTCATTTTATTTTTGTTATGTTTATATTTTAGTGGCTTGTTTTCCCACTGTGAAACCATTTGTTTTAAATAATAATAATAATAATAATAATATTAATAATTCCTTCCTAACACTGCACGTGATTCGTTATGAAGATATAATAATTGTTTTCTCGGTCAGACTTGCTTTTCACAGAAACTAGAGAACAAAAAACACGGTACAAATAATTTCTAAAATTAAATCCTAAAATTAAAAACTAAATAGAAAATGTAAAATTGCCTTTTGGATGACAAACAAATGCATCCGAGCTGGCGAAGCCTTGTTATTAATAATTAATAATGTTATCATAAAGTGCAGCTGCTGAAAAACAATATGGAGCCTATATATTGAGTCAACACTGTATTATCAATATATTCGGGCATTTATAATAATAAACTAGCTGGTAGCTGTAAATTATAGCCTAGGCTATATTTAATATTTAAAATATGAAATATGTCAGCCACAGCACAACAGCAGTGTATTACCGACTCTTACTAATCATAACAGAGATCTTCAACAAGGGGTTCGTGACCCTTAGGGGGTCCTCAGAGTCAATGCGGGGGGCCCTCCATTATGGTTACATATTCTAAGTTAATTCAAAAATTAGAAAAAATGCTATAGCAACTATAAATGACGAGTGATGCTATGTTACTGGTCTATGGGTAATGTAGTCACTAAGGCCATCTTAGGATCCAATGCGCCACGTGTAACATTAAAACACGGTTTATAAAATCATTCCAACAACTATTTTAATAGCTCAGTATTCTATGCTAAAAAGGATATTTCTAAAGGTGTTGGGCCCATGATTCACGTGCAACATTTTATATATGTTGTGTGTGTGTGTGTGTGTGTGTGTGTGTGTGTGTGTGGGGGGGGGGGGTTCTCTACACCCTCTCTCTTTCAGCTAAGGGGTCCTTGGCTTACAAAAACAAACTTTGAAGACCCCTGAATTATAGAATATGTCTTATTAAGAGACACAGGCTGTGCGTTATCATCTCACACTGCTCCAGAGAAACGGTAACCGCGAGGAAGACGACGTGTGCGCGCGACAGAGGGGTCGCTGCGCTTCGATCCGAGAGGATCTAGCAAATATTATATTACATTTTTTTTTTTTTTTAATCTTGATTTAGCTTATATATTCGAGATTTTCTTTTGTTACAGTAAATTGCATGTATACTTTAGTTCCAATATTTCTACAGAGGTAATATAATGGCGTTGGACTTATATTTTGTGCAGGAGTATGAATAGAATTCGGCATCATTCTAGGTTTGAGAGGGATAATTCTGGGTTTAAAGCACGTCATTGAAACGAATCCAAAAGCTGCAGTCAGCAGTCATTTCACATTATCATTACACTGCACGTGCCCCTCACCAGACTACATGGATTTAATATCATTCAGTTGGAACTGCCATAATTATACCGAATGACTTGTATTTCACAACTTCCACATGGTGACATAATGTTTGTTCCCTGTTTTACACACACACACACACACACACACACACACACACACACACACACACACACACACACACACACACTACAGTAGGCCTACAACTACTGTATCATCTCTTTTTCAATCCTAAAACATTATTTTTCTGGAGAAAAGAAAATAATTTCTACTTGTTCTTAAATCAAAGCGAACCGTTTAAATGATTTCATCATAAATATCAGCGAGTGTCTCGTTCAAGAAAGTTCGCACAAAGCTCATCTTACACTAATATTCATGTCATCACCCCACAACAAAAAACATGTAAGTGCCACATTAATTGATAAATATTATTTTATGTGATAATGTCCTATATTGGAAAGCTGCTTTCATTCTGATGTGTGGGTTTGAGCCTCTAGGTTGAATCTTCATTTGACATAATTCATATTTTGTCTTTAAAAACCTATTAAGAGCGATCTGATTGGCTACACACTTTCCACCCTGAATTCTGATTGGCTAAGTCCAAACTATGCTGCGTAATGACGACCCAGTTTCAGCTCGCGGTGCTCTCCTAGTGACGAAAACTGGTGGGAAGAATAAATGCAAATGCATGAGTTTAACCCTTCTTCTCCTGCTTCGAGATGCAGCCCGAGCTGAACTGATTCTCCTCTTCCATTGCATCATATTCTCATTGGCATTTTCTTCCTCTGCACCTGTACGTGTGTTGGAAAATGATCCATTGTTTTATGTTGGCCCTTTGGCCCCGAACATCCAGGGGCCATGGCGCGCCCAGCTTCATCCTCCTCAGGGTAAACTGTTGTGACAGAGCGCCCAGGGGCCCCTCATTAGCTCTCTGTCTGCTAAGAAGCAAAGACGCTGCTTTAATCCTCTCTGTCCCCCTCAATCTGGCAACGCACACATGATTATAATTCCATTTTTCTCTCTTGTCTTAGGCAGAGTTTAACCACATTTATGAATTAATACAATACCGAATAACAAAAAAGCATGTTTGTTTAAAGCTGTTAAGTTAGTGTCAAGCAGTAAAAACTGTTAAATTAGGTGAGAATAGACTTCTATGGCATTGTATGTAACTAAAAGTGAAGTGAAAAGTGAAATGTTTCCCTGCAGCAGGCTTCAAATGACTTCAAATATCTGATTATGACAATATTACTCTCAGGAACCGGTTCCATAACACAGTTTAGATTGATATATGTATATTTAGCCTATATATATACACACACATATATATATACATACTATATATATATATATATATATATATATATATATATATATATATATATATATATATATATATATATATATATATATGTATGTGTATGTATATATATATATGTGTATATATATATATATATACACACATACTATATGTGTGTATATATATATATATATATATATATATATACATACATACACACACACACACCTTTTCTAGTTTGGGAGTGGAGGCATAAACAACATAGAATGGAAATGACAAAATAAACCAAATACACTTTATTTATAAATCTTGAGTTATAATTTAATACGGTACCAATATGTTAACCAATATGCTTTCACAGTACATCAGAGTGGTTGTCAAAAAGAAGTAAACACAAATACATACACATACACACACACACACACACACACACACACACACACACACACGCACAAATGCACACACATACACAAACTTTCAGTCCAGCAATACCCTGCAGTGGTCGGTTGTGCCATAAAGCGGCCCGGGCTCATAAACGCATGAATAATAATAATGAAACAGATTTGTTACTTGAGTTGGGGAAGTTGTGTCCACTTCGTGTATCCCTTTAAGAGACTGTAGTTACAGTACAGTACGTCAGGCCCAGGGCTCTAGTAATCTCTCTGTTAAATACTAGACGTGTTTGGTAATGCATTCATCGTGACTCCATAAGGTAATGTCATTATTTTTCCCTGTAACAAGTTTCAGCCAAATGAACACGACTTTTGATTGATCAGATGTACAGTCAGCCTTCTTCCCTTTATCTATTTTTGCCATAATTAGCTTTATCATCATCTCTCAGTTTAAATGAAAAATAACGATGAGTGGCAAAATTGACTCATTTGATGAAAAATAAACATGATGTTCTGGATTATCATATCATTCATATTAGAAAAAAAAAATTTAGAAGGCAAAATGAGTGGAAATTAAGAACTTTGGCAAGAGGAAATCTTTACATCTGCCAGGAAGTATGAACTAAAATATTTAAGAAAATACTAAAGTGAGAAAATAATGACATGAGAAGTGTGTTTTCCTTTCATTCTTAGTATGTCGAAAATGCAAATAGAATAAGAATCCAAAGTAAGTAAAACAGAGCATTCATCTCACCCTTCGGGCTGTACACCAATGATAGAATAGGTTAAAGTCAGACAATGTGGGGTTTCAAACACCTGTGTTAAATCTTTCTGAAATGTCCCTTTAATCCAAAGTGCCATGTCTGGAAGGTATGAAAAGAAGACAAAAAAAAGACAATGAGACAAGACATTCCCTGCTGTTTTTTCACTTGCCGGGGCAAAAATACGTAAAACATTTTTTTTTTTAAAAGAAGGAAAAAAAGAGCCAAAACATAATTTACAAGCACGATAAATATACATACAGGGTCCAATAAATATTGTTTGTTATCCCAAAAACCATAGACTGTTAGCGGTCACCACACTGCAAAAAATGTGCATCATAACCAGTCATTTCAAATACTGTTTCTCTTTGAACAAATAAAAGAATTCTGCCAGTGGGGTGAGATCTTTTAACGTCTGCAAAATGGTTCATTTAATTTAGCATTAGGCAGACCTCTCCTCTGGTACCAAGGAAATGGCAGATGGTATAAGAAAATTATGACTGAGATGTTTTTTTTACATTGGGAAATGCCCGTTATTCCTGTACCTCATTCCACTGGCAGTTTTCTTCCCTTGCAACAGTGATTTTATGCCACACTGAAATGACTTGATTTGAGGTGTGGGACCTTTCCTGACCTTAGAAGCACACCTGTCGCTTTTCCTTCTACTGAATAGGCATGTAAGGCCAGTTGAAGCTGCTTCCGGACAGCAGCATGTCCCTTATCAGAGTTTCTATAGGGGTTTTCCCCACCAGACGGACGAAGAAAAGCTGCTCTATGACAGAGGAAGAGACGGTGCGGAGGGAAGGCAAGCGGAGCAGCAGCTTCCCAAACCTGTTAGGCTGGTTGGGGTACTGGCTCCTCACATACTCCTCTAACGCACACTGCGATTTCTCCTGCAGACCCTCCACATGGCTCACATCTGACAGGCCGCAAGCATCTGCAGACAGAGAGACAAAAAACAGGGAGAAGAAGAAGCGGTCAAGATCAGTAGTTCAACCAGACATCGTCATGAAGGCCAGCAAAACAAGGAATGCTTTCATTTTACAGGTGTATTATTAACTTAGTTAGTACAACGCACAGCAGCATAGGGAAGACAGTATGTAGTGTAGTGTACTATGATCATCATAAGGCAAAAATACACCACAAACAAGAAACTATTCTATTTTTAAACATTTTGCTCTTGAAAGTCCTTGTTTTTCTCTTGAAACTATAGATCAAGGCAGGATTGAGCATTTGTGTCTGACTTAAAATAGTTTATTATCTTATAATAGATCCCAGTAAGTCATGTGTGACATAGTAACAAAAAAGTAAAGCAGGTATTTAACGTAAGCAAATAAGTCAAATGTCTTCATTTGTTCCCAGGATCAGTGCTGTGGTAAAAACACAGCCGCTTAAATAAAATAGATCCCCATCTAGTTCCCCTTATGAGTCCCAAGGCATTAGGAATCAAAGATGGCGCTATTGCTCCCATGTGTGTAAGAATGTAAGAAATGATGTTAGCACAAGAAATAAGGAAACACACTGGTGTGTATCAGAGCCCAGGCAGAGCCTTACTGTACAAGACCTTATTATACTGGATGTGTGGTGTTTCTGCACACTGCACAGAGCCCTCTGTTTGTACTGTAATGCCGCAGGCCCAATGCATGGCAGAGGTTAAAGAACGGTCTCTGTGTTCCAGTTTAAAGACACGTGTTCAGATGTGGACTAAAATAGACCTACACAGGAGACCTTCTTTTTTTTAATTACTCTATGATACTGTTCATGACCCGGCCATCAACCATCATCCTGACGGTTACTAAAAGGCTCTGCAGGAGCTAGTATGCACTGCAGTGCAACCCAAAGGTTGTTTATGTAGAAATTGGTTGTAAGCCAAATTCAAGCTGTAATAATTCAAAGATAGAAACACAATTAAAGACATCTATTTGCATTATAATTTTGTAATTCATGTTTAAAGCAATGGCACATATTAGATTTTTAAAAAATAATTTAATTTTTTTTTTGTTATTTGATAAATAATGTAGGCTAATGCAAAATGTGAAACCGACATTTAAACTCTAGTTCATTTAACAGCTTCATATTTGAGATTTCAAATAATTTGATAATAACAAACGGGCCAATAACATAACAGCGATGATGCTGCGTTACTAGGCAGATGATTTTTTGTGAAGCAACAATGGAATCGAATATTACAAACTACTAAATGTTTAAGCTCAGCCCTGTTTTCATTCGTTTGCATACTGTATGATTAATGCAAAATGTTTTATAGTTTAGGGGCTGCAGGCACGTGGCGCAGTTTGTAAATCTCACTTACAGCCTTTCAAATCTAATAAATAATAATTATACATGGCATAATACTGAAACTAAACTATTTTCTTTTAGGTCATATAAGGTCACCGTACATAGTCAGTAGGAAAGGAATTATGTAATTTTATAAAGAGAAGACTTTTCAAAATATATTTATTTATTTTATTTTAATATTTTTTTTGCTATCTGTGTTTTAAGGCTTGTTTTTATGTTATAATGATTCTTGAGGTCAGAGTTCTGATCACACTGAAATTCGAAAATAAATCAATAAATAGCCTAAAAGTGCATCAAATACGTTTGTTGTTTTTTTTGTTTGTTTTTTTTTACTTATTATTTATGTATTTATTTTTGCAGATAAGCGAACCCTTCGCCTCCTCGAGCTTTAACTGGAGCAGACCCTTAACGCACGCGCATTTTACGAAAGTACATCCATTATTTTCCAAGAAAACGACCAATTTCTGTTAAAATAAATGTGTTTTTTAACCAACTTTTATTTCCCGCAATGTTCAGACCATTACCAAATGTATATTATAAAGGCCTATTACATAACAAAAAAAAACAATACAGTAAAAATAAATTTAAAAAAATTTATTCAACCAGCTTTATTCATTGCATGTCTAGTGTTTTTTTATTTAAACAAAAAAAATAAAATCTTAATTAATTAAAACTTTGACTGGATATTTTCTTTAGCCACCACGGCCCACACCGTGTACATAGATGGTGACTTTTGCTGAAAACACATCTGAGCCATGCAGGGCTCCATGTTTGCATGCTACAGAAACGTAGTTTACCTGTGGTGAACAGCACGATGGCCTTGATGCAGCTGTACTCTGCTGAATCCACGTGCAGCACCTTGAGCTTCTCCACCTGCTCCTGGAAGACCCGGATGTGGTCCATGAAGGCCACCACCCGGTCCGCGGACATCGGGGAGGCATGGAGGCCGGCTGCGGCCAACAGCGGGGCGACGTGGACTGGCATGGAGCACTGGGCGGCGTTCAGGACGAACAGTTCGCTCCAGGTAAGGCGGAGCAGGGCCACCTGGTCCGTCACCTGCAGGTCCGGGAAGAAAGGGATGTTGCGGGCCCATTCCACGGCGCTGAAGAGCATCCGGGCCGCTAGCTCACAGATGTTCTCGATGCCCATGATAGTGTTGCTCTGCAGGCACTGAGAGCCAAACCTGAGGTCGGGTAGGGCTCGGCCCGCAGCAGGAGAGAGATGTATCCGGATAGATAGGAGTGACACTGTAGAGGGTCTCCGTTTGTCAGGGCAAACTGGCCGTGATAAGACTGAGTAGGAAGTCTGCCTCTCTGGACAGCTGGGAAGAAAAAACATTAGGCAGTAATGTTAAATCAAGCTAGCACTCAGATAGGCTAAAGAAAAGCGTTAGACAGTAATGTTAAATCAAGCTAGCACAAAAACATACAGTAGACTAATGTTAAATTAAGCTAGCACAGAGATAGGCTAAAGAAAAGCGTTAGACAGTAATGTGAAATCAAGCTAGCACTCGGTAGGCTAAAGAAAACATAAAGTAGGCTAATGTTAAATTAAGCTAGCACAGAGATGGGCTAAAGAAAAACATACAGTAATGTTAAATCAAGCTAGCACACAGATAGGCTAAATAAAAACAGTAATGTTAAATCAAGCTAGCACACAGTAGACTAAAGAAAAAACAGTTGAATGCAGAACGGATCTTTTAAAGCGAAATGTCAATTAATATAACAGAACACCTTATAGACACACACACACACACACACCCACACACACACACACACACAGGCATTAGAATGCATTTCTGCGGCCTATTGAAGCCTATGGTGGACAAGCTTTTCACAAATGGACATGAATACGTGTTTTGGACAACTCCCCTGGAAAGTATGTCACATTCACTTTGTTGTTTGAGTAAATTTCTTGGCCATAACCTGCAGATAATGTGGCGCGAGAGTTTTAGCGTTTTCTGTGGTTCAGTTTATTCAAAGCCAAAACTGGCAACTTTGCGCCTTGAACTCATGGCAAGTAACTTGGCCATAGCCACTCTGATAGTAGGCCCCTAGCCTATTCTACGTGGCCTGTGTTTTGTTCCGTATTTTTGGTGGTAAGGGTAAGTAGAAAGGGTACATTTCATTCAATTTGGCAATAAAAGGGTTCACTCTCTTATACCACTCATTTAATTTGGAAGCAGTAGCCTAATAGTAGGATACGTGGGCCTGTACGACCATCATGCATATGGATAGGAACACACGCACACATACACACTCCACATATGATTACATAATGTACCAAAAACACCACGGACTTGAAGGCTACAAATGAAATGAAAAAAACATTAAAATGTAGCGAAAATTCTGTCAAATTTAAACATATGACATTTAAAAGCAGCTTCGGACTATCTGAGTCCCACAGCGGCCATGTAGGAAGGATATAGGGCGAGCGCATAGCAACAATAATATAGCCTACTACACATGCTACAAGATGCTAGCTGTAACACTAATCCATGTAACACCACCGGCTAGATAGTATGCTATTAGACATGTAGCATAGAGTATCTGAGAAAAATAGGTTGATTTGATTAGAATATGAATAGGCGGAAAAAATATCTCGACAATATTACGGAGAAGCCTACACAAGGGCAGCACACATGGCTTTGTCCAGGAATAAGTAGCCACTAGATACAAATGTCGAATGCACAAGATTTATAGCAGTTTATAGGACATACGTGGTCAAAGAAAATAATAATAATAATAATAATGGATAAAAAGGCGTACAGTAGAGAGCATTATGTGAAACAAGACAGTGTCCTGAGCCGTGTAGTGCTGGATAATACGATGTGATAATACCGATAGAAACAACAGGAGGACGCAGGGTGCCCGTACCTTCCCTTCTCATGCCGACTTTGAGGCATTTCTTGAGGCGACAGTACTGGCACTGGTTGCGGTGGTGCTGGTCAACGGGACAGTTCCTGTTGGCCCTGCAGGTGTAGGACAGGTTTCTCCTGACGCTGCGTTTAAAGAAGCTCTTACATCCTTCACAGGTGAACTGTCCGTAGTGCTTCCCGCTGGATTTATCCCCGCACACGATGCACTCAATCTGCTGGCTCTGCTGTTTGTCCATGGACGAGGAGGAGGACGAGGAAGATGAGGTGGTGTTGTTATTGTTGCTGGTGCTCGTGGTGCTGCTGCCGGACTGATTGGGCGGCGGTGCGCCCGGAGGTGGTGCTGCTGCGCCGGGGGTATTTCCAGAGAAGATGCCGGGTTCATGTGTCCCGTCAGCTCCCCAGGCAGAGACAGAGGTGCGACCTGGGACACCGATGAGGAGAGGGTCCCCTGAGTGTCCCCGACGCCCTCGGTGTTTCTCCACGCCACCAGTGCCATATCGATATAGTCTCCAAAACTTTGAGCGCCCAACTTTCCTATTTTTCCGCGATAATTAACACACTATAGTCTGCATGAATTATTAACACATTTAAGAAAACTGCGACATTGTTTGACAAACTCGAATATAAGTTATAGGCCTGAAAATATGAACGGAACTCAAAAGATAGGCAATATATGCTAAATATAACGCGCAACTAGTGAAGAATGGTCCCCAGAAACAGCTTCGGTGCGGTGGAAATCCCAAAAAGAAAGATTCATTCAGATCGACATAATGCATAACATCCACAGAAGGGGAAATAAATACAGACAACACTGAGCCAAAATCCACGGAGGAAAAGCAAAGTTATCCTCAAAAATACTGATCCGTTCAGTCCTGCATGGGTGGGCAGCTTTAAACAGAGCACCGTGCGAGCAGACCCTTCAGCAGGGATGGACCAGGCTTTCCAGACGCTCCCTGCTCTCCCGATCAGTCAGAAGTTAGGCTACATTAAAAAGACAACGGAGGGAACCGAGAGAGAGAGAGACGCACACACACACAGAGGAGGTGATGGATGAGGATTCTGATGATGCTTCGCTCTGGGACGGAGGAGGAGAGTGGTGCGTCCACAATTTACGGTCCGTGACGTCTGTGTTTGGGGCGGGGTTACCGCGAGGAGGAGCCCATCTGGGGTCAGCAGCGGGCTCCACTTCTGTTGACACAACGTTGAGTGTGGTGTGTGTCCTTAAATTCCCTAATCTTTTCTGGTTGCCTTCTCTCTCTCTCTCGCTCGCTCGCTCTCTCTCCCTCCCCCCCTCCCCTCCTCTCTCTCTCTCTCTCTCTCTCTCTCTCTCTCTCTATATCTCTCTGGATATTTATGATTATGTCAGACCATTGTCTTTGTCATATAGGCTACTTTGATATGCACCGCAGGGACATACTATTACTCTCACATGAGGAGTGCAGCAGACACAGTATCCAGTAGGTATAGTATTCAGCTCTGTTTACTGCAGTAATTTGATGCCACCTAGTGTCATCATTAAATTGCACAGGAAACTACCTTATTCTATAGGATGCACTTACATAGTGCGAGGGACCAAACAGTAAAGGAACATGGACAATACATTTTCATTAACATTAACCAAAACAGAATACTTACCATAATTTTAATCAAGCAAAAAAATAATCTAAAGAAGGATTAAAGCTTCCCAGTGACAGGGCGAGCAGTGGTAGTTGCCATTAGGCCATCTCCCGTATAAAACAGCTGGTAGACTGAGGGACCTGCTCTGACTGTGGCCCTCCTCTGGTGAGTGTAAAAGAAATAATGGTTATAAAAAAGAACCAGACAAAACAATAGTAACTAAATGTGTGCCCTACAAAAATATGTCTTGTATTGTCATCTAGGTAAAGTATGTATGTGAAACAAAACCATGTGTCCTGTAAATTATTTGCAATGAATACATGTTTGAATGAAACAAAAGCATGAATGTGTAATGTTTTGGGGAAATGATATGAACCAATCTTTAAGAAAACCTAAGCCAAAGAAAAGAAATGTGAGTGCAAGAGGTTTCTACTGTTAAGATGGCTGTGGCCATCACACATGTCTCATTCATCAGACATATCCCCCCCCCCCAATGATTTTGAATTGTGACATCTGTTCATCTGTTCTTTACAACCTCTTATGTATGTATATATGTCACTCAAACTGACCTGTCAGTTAAGAGGGGCTGAATAATACAATGTTCTGTTTGTCTCAATAGTTTTTTTTATTTGTATTGCTGTAATCTGAACATCATCCACTCTCTGATGTTGTATGTAAAACATGTACAGATTTTACCCCCTGACCAGCACAAAGCATTCTGGGTAGAAAGAACGAGCCTAGCTTTATACAGCACTGCACCATCAATTTGTAATTTACTAAACAACAATATTGTAACTGAAAACACTTCAATGCTACATTTCGAATTTTTAATTATGGTGTATGATTAGTTTAGGAATTATTCAAAACCCTATTTTTGAAATTAGACACCCCTGAAGTTACTCCACAGTGCCAATAAGTATACCCCTACCCATCAATGTTCCTGTTTAAGATTTAATATTTGTGCATGTGTCCCACTAATGATCTCATCCTAATCAGTAACTAATATCTTATAATAAGACCGTAAAACTCAGCTCCACTAACTTGCGTTGACTACATGTCACAGTGTATGATTGCACCTAGAGATTCAACACCTTTTCACACTGTCATAATGGACAGTGTTGTCCCGGTGCCGCTGTGTCTCCTCATACAGTACGGTCCTACTTTTAGCTCCTGATGTTTCTGCACCAGTGGCACCAAGACGGACTCCTGACCACTTTTTTCTATTCCTAGATTAAATTATCTTGATGCTCTTAGAAGCAAGTCATCTACATGTGAAAATGTCTGCATGGCCATGTCACTGTTGATTCATACTCCATGAGTCCCAGGGCTGAGTGTGCTGTCACGTTCTTCCAGACGGCCAGCTTTGCAGTCATCCAGTGACTGCTCACACAAAACAAGCTCTGCCCTGCCTGCTAACAAAACACATGGCCGAGTCCAAGACCAATCAACAGTGGAAGGTCAAGGCTAAAGTGTTTACCACACTGGATGGGGATGATGCATTACTCCACGTTTAATTCACTGAACTCTCCACTTCCTGTGCTATCCAGTGACAAGTCCAGTTAACATTAATCACAGATTTAAGACTAAAGATGATAAAATCCCTCCTGCATTTTGTGATTTGGTGCCCTTTAAGACTTATCACACGCGGAGAGCTGAAAGCTAGCTAATTGGAGACAAATTGAGGGAGAGTATGGCCAAGAGAGACCTGCTGTGTGTGCAAAACCACCAGGATGTGACCGTTTACAGCACAGTCGGGGGGCAGCCGCTGGTTTGCAGCATTTTTTTAGGCTTCAAGTTGGCTACCTAAACATATCGTTGAATTACAGCGCACTGCTAAGCTCTTTACCCCTCTAACCAACTAATGGCTAATCTGTTAAATCCTCAAGTGTTTTACATACAGTACTAATACAATAGGTCTGCTTAATAAGGTGGGAGAAATGGGCCAATGACAGCCTCTGTGCTCATCCACAAGAGAAAACCTAAAGAGGACGCACGCATGCACACATTACTGGCTTCTAGGAAAACGTAGTAGTCTTCTTGGTATTTAGAGTCGAGTGTAGTGTAATCTCATTATGTTAGTGAGATAAATGGTTGTGATCTAAAAAGTACTCTGTAGCCTCTCTCATATCCTCCAGTAATGTGTCCTGTTGGTGTTTGGCAAAGCCTCAGTGAGCATGCAGATCCAGGAATGTCATGACCCGGCCTGTAGGCCACAGCAAAAACCTGCTTATCAGCTTATCAAATAAGATAAAATAATAATTGTCTTTTTAAAGTGATGATAACTAAGCAAAGTTAAATTGTAACATATAGAGGCACCTGTTGTCTTCTTCATCCACAGGATATCTGATATGAACATTAAAAGGAATTATAAAGGGACATTATCACAGGTGCAACACTGTTTGGTGCTCAAGAGGTGAAATGACATCTATCAACTAGCAACCAACACGCCATACTTTGGTCCTTATGGGGACTTGAACCAACAACCCTCTGGTTCCCAACCCAACTCCCTATGGGCTGAGGTGCCACCTCTGAAGTCTGGTCTGTTTACAGTCTATGGTCCTTTTTTAAGGGCCCAGTGCAGATATAGTCTTTGAATCCATGTCTTTGAATGGAAATGTATGTGACCATGCCTTAACAGTGTAAGCTTTCCTTCCCAGGTACAGGTGGGTGCATCATAGCTAACAGGAGTGTGAGGAAGATGTTAATCAGCTGCCATTTGTACCCACCCACGCAGTCCTGAGGGAGTCCAAATCAGCCAACATCAGTGAAAACACCTGTGTGTGTTAGCTTTGGCAGAAAGGGGTTATAACATTACAACCAGTTGAAGATTTGAAGGGTGATGATGACGAAACTATATCCCCACGTTAAGAGGGGATGTTAAGTTCCGGCCTTGTAGACAACAGCAATATGACATCTATCCAAGACATGCTTTTCTGTTCTGTTTTGTTACATAAAACTTTTTGAAAATATTGAAATATATTGAAAATAAAATATTCAAAAAGAAAAGAGGGGATGTTAAGTTGAATATGTTAGTCTAGACTCATTGGTCCTTTATCTGACTGAGCTTTGTTAAAGTTAGAATATATGGCCCCGAAGAATGGCTTTGAATTTTCAGTAGCCGCAAACGTGGGGTGTACTAGCCGTACCTGAGGTGGCCAGCGCCAATGTAACGTCCAAATGACGTAACTGTGCGGTGTATTGATAAATCTATGGCGCTGTCCGTGGTGCTGAACTAGCAGACAGCTTTGTAATTGCACTTTTTAAGTCCTGTCCTTGTGTCAGTTACCTCTTGGATCTATAATTAACTATTTAGCAATACAGAGCTTAAAGAGTAATAAATAAAAAGTAAGTTAAAAAAAAAAAAAAGAACTTAAAGAGTGGGTGAACTATATTATCTGCTCAGGACGCCATTACTCCGCTTATATCTTCACATAGCAAACAGTTGTGTGCTGCTATATTTAGGTTCTGAATATCGAGAACAAACCCCTTTCAACAAAATATCATTTGACAATAAACAATTACAGTGATGTAGACAGTGGATGCTGTAGAGTAAACAGAGCCGGTAGACCGTCTCAATGCTGCCAACCTTAGCAGCTATTAAAACAAAGCTCTCAGGCTGCTCAGCGGGTCAAATCCAAGGCAGGAAGCAACAATAACTTTAGTTAGATTAGAGCACCTCAGCCGCTGTCTTACCTGTGATCACTGGACCTTCTTTTCAACTCCCAGCCTGCTGATCTCTGACCCCTCCAGGGCCACTGCGTCATCCACCATGAAGCGAATCACATGCTTGAGAGGCACATTGTGCTACAGGTCAGTGTCCAATGATGACGCATGTCAACAGCCATCCCGGTTGTGAACAAAGCCATGCTGGCGAAGTGCAGAGATCCTCATTAGGACTTGTACAAAGCCCTACTTAACCTTTGACCTTACTCAGACCAGCACTTGTTATCCGGCACAAGAGTAACCCACATAGCTAAGTAAATTATCAACAAACATCCAACTCAACTTTGAACTGAGGCACACTCTGAATAGTAGAATAAAGAGCATTGTTTTTAAATGACAGACTCTTGCTGCTTTCTGTCTCTAATGAAGCAGCATTAGTACAATCATTTGCACAAAAAATAATAATTGCTGCCTTAAACTGTGAAAGATGATTTTATTTATAAATACAAAGAAGAGTACAAATGCAGGAGGTTCTGTAGTGTGTACTATTTTGTGCTTTTTACTGATACATTACCAGCTTTAAATGAGGAGAATGCACCTTTCTATTCCTTAGGTGGAATACAAATTATTGGTCTTTTTATTGTTCATCATTCAGCATCACCATTCACATACACAGCAAGGTAATTTCGCCTTTGATGCATCAATTATTGTCTTTATTACCTCAGAGAAAGTTGACACCACTAAGTTGATAGCTGCTTTACAATTATGTTAACAAGTATCTGCTATTAAATTCAGATTAGTAGCTAGCATTAGCTTGCCAGCTTATATTACTGTAGATGTGGATGACATCACAGAGTACGGTCTAGACCTGCTTTTTTATGAAAAGCGCAATGACATAACTGTTGTTGTGATTTAGCGCTATATAAATTAAATTGAATTGAATTGATGAACTGTTGCCATAACTAAGTAGTTTAGCTTAGTTTAGCCCAGCTATCTTAGTATCTAAGCAGCACCACTTAGAGAGACAGACTCGAGCAGGATAGATAATTTGATGATAAAAATGACAAACGTTAAATTATGCTGGTGCCAAATTAAAATAATTGTTTTTAGAAGAGAGAGATGAAGAGTGGAGGTTCCAGTGACCGGTGCATCTAAGGGTTAATGGAATGTTTTAACAATTGCAGCAGTGAAACTCTCAAAGTCTGACTACGAAGAGGACAGTATTTGGTGCTTCCTGGAACTTTCCTCGTCCTTGATGTGTTGGTCTGTGTCCACTGCAGGGAGGTGATGCTGTGACGTTGTGATGTCCTGGACGTTACATAGTTCAGACGGCTGTGTGAAGGCCTGGAGGGACACGGACAGTTGGAGGCTTCACTGAATGACACAGAAACTAAAAACAAACCAAGAGTTTTTCCTGGTGCTATTCAAAGTTACGTGGCATAAATGGCTATAATTCAGAGTCTGTTTCTTTTTAAAAAACTGAGAGTTTCCCAAGAGGGTGGGGGGGCAGGTTGCATTGTGCTTTAAAACAGTCATTGATGGTTTTAATTTAGCCGTTAAAGGATGGAATGGTGAGATTTTGCAACCACTTTTCTCTGCACCACCCTTTTAGCACTGCCTTGCGTCTCCATTTTCACAGGCAAAACACAACAAAGACCCCCCTCACTTTTCTGCTAGAGGACCCAAGTCATTCAAAGCAAAGACTCTTCTTTTGTCCTTCACAGCAGCACATTTCCTCAGACTGAGAACATTGTTGGGTAATTTTGATTGATCATGTATTTGTATCTATTCATAGAGGCCTGATTCATCATTCCAATTTGTCAAGTTGCTGCAGTGCTGAGTTAATTATGTGCAAGAGAGCCAGAAAAAGAGGACAGCCTTGTGTTTAGACTCATCTGAGGTTTCCCTACCTCACCTCGGCTCCAAACGAGCAGCCAAAGCTTCACCGGGGCTACAGGAGCTGCTTGGCACCATGGGTAATTAGTGTGATGAATGCTTTAGTGGGAACAAATAGTGGCAGTCGCCTGTCTTGCTCATCGTGTGGCTGTGCTGTCGTAGCTCGAGGGCTGTGTGCTCATCAGGGTAATGGATGCCTCTGCAACAAGACCATCCCTCAACCAACAGCGCCACTACTACTGAGCAGGAAACCCCGAGTGTTACAGTCGTTCTGTCCTGCCTGAAACAGGGATTCTTATTTTCCTGAAGGCAGCTATGCTGGTTATGGATGTCATGTTTATGTTTGGAAGGTCACAACCAATAACAGTTTAGTCTGGAAATATGTAATCAAGAAAGTCATTTTTGAAATCCTCAAAACCAAGAAATGCAAAGGGATGATGTGAGACATTACTATAAACATATTTTTGTGATTTTACATTTCTGCAGGACTGAGGACTGCATATATGGATATGCTCCCTCTTCATACTAATCCTCTGTGGGATTGTTTTCCATGCCTGGGGTGTAGAGCCGTCACTGCTGAAATGATGGATCACATTATTAGATTAGAGGAGAGCAAGGACAGTCTGCAGCTGGATTTGCAATTCACAGCCGCTTTTGTATCTGGACCTTCTCTGCATGAAAGGGATAATTGGGCCGTTGTCACTGAGTCAGAGATAGTTTGCAGGGAACCTTGCAATAAATCAGGTCAGCTGTCAGAGCCATGTCACATGACAAGGCATTAGTCAAATATGCAGAATACTCCTTTTATATACAATGTAAAGAAGAATACATAATAAATCATTAGCAGCAGGGCAAGTTATAGATATCCTAAGTCCAACAAATGAAGGGCATATGGTGATTTTGTCTTGTGGATGAACCTGAGAGCAGGGGCAGCCATGAAGGTCTGGTTCTTTGACCTGTCATTTCAGTACCTGCTAATGGCCCGTCTGCAGCTTACTCTGTACGCGTTGACTTTTCAACCCACTGTGACAATAAATAATATGCAACACATAAGGTGGAATTCTCCACCATGTCATCCAAGCTGAATATGTTGACTGCC